>CM054057.1:135401745-135541512 GCA_028641055.1 Alopecurus myosuroides | reverse complement strand
TATAGTAAATACATTGTTCAAATACGACACGAGAAAATAAAGGAATTATTATAGTAAATACATTGTTCAAATAAACTGGTAAGATCTAAGACTGTCATATCCATGTCAGGTCCATAGAATTATGTGAGTCAAAATTAATGAGCGTTACAATGTTTCGTATTGTGTGAAGGTAACTATTATGAAACGCCCTCCGTTCAAAAAATAAAATGTGTCTACTGTAGCATGTTGCAAGTATCTTATCGGATGCAAGCAACACATGTAGGGTAGTATGTAAAATATTTATAGATCAGGATTTGATATGGAGAAAGTCAGCACTTAACTTAATTGCATGCTTCGGAGAGGCGGGTTCCATTGGATCGGGCTTTGACCAAAGCTGCTCGTGCTCAGCATGGCTGCATAGCTTAACAAGTTTCAACACTGGCCGGAACAAATGTGAATCTGGAATTAGCCAAGTTACAGTGTACGCTTACGGTTTGTGAACATCTCATATAGATTAAAAAAAATGCATGGTTGCATCTTGCATGTACCCACAAATATGGTAAATTTTCCTTGGAATTATTAGCATGAACGCACGTAAGTAGGAACCTGAACCAACGCTGAAGCATCACCCGCAGCCTCGCGGACTCATGCGTCATCTCGCACCCGCAGCCGTACCTCCTCTCGTCCCTCGACGACGCCGGCCGCCCCGACCTCGTCTGCGCCGTGCTCTGCCAGGCAGCCGACCTCCTCCGAGCTCCTCGCCGCGCTCTGCTGCTTTCTCTCCCCGGCCTGCGGCCTCCGGAGCCATGGCGGCCGTCAAGGGCTGATGGAAGGACGCCGCTGTCCTCGCCGTCAACAAGTGCAAGGACAAGGACGCGGGGAAGAAGTAGATTGCAGTCACGCGGAGGGCCGCCTTGCTGGTCCTGATGGGGCACGACGGGTTCGCCTCCTCGGAGGCGTGCCTGCACTACCTGTTCGCCTCAAGGACCGTGGACTGCGTCGACTCGGTGTTCCTCGCCGCAGCTGTGTCCGGGCTGGACGGCGAGGAGGTGGCAGGCCCGATGAGGTACCTCGCCAAGCGGACCCGGAAGTACTGGAGGTTCCAAGAGGCGCGGCTTGCACTATGCCGAACACACCCAGACCTTTATCTCTCCGCTTGGCTTCTTCTATTGCTCTTGCCTCTTGCGCCCGTGTAGCTTCTTCTCGCCCCACTCGTTCCGTCAGAGAGATGCGTGTTGCTGTCCTGCATCCCTGTCAGCCCCTTGTTGACAGGCGCGGCCATTGTCTAGTCTACTGCGTGGATACACGTTGCGGCAGCCTAAATTCGACCCTTGCAGCTCGACAGTCAATCGCCGGTGCCGTCGACCCGAAACCTTACGGGCGTCTGCTAAGTGGGAACACGCTCCGCCGCGCCTTGTCGTCGGCCGCCGGGAGGCTCGATCTGGACGCCCTCGCCTGATTCCCCATCTTTGGTACAGACTGAAGACCGTCTCTCGGACGACCGGCACGCCGCCGCGACCCAGCTGCATGCATCGGCTATAGGGCTCGTGGTGTGTGGTGCTACTGTATGACTTACCTAGCGATCATCTCAGGCTACCGCCGGCGCTCAGCAGCCCCGAGCCAAGCTAATCCTCCCGATTAGGCGATATCGTGTAGAACCGCTCGAAGCTGGTCCATTGTTCCGTGTCTTTAACGTTGTCCTCCTTGTCGGTCGAGGGGCTTAGTATGTCCTTTTTATTGCCTTCGGCTTGCTGAAGGATCAAAGGATTGGTGTCAGCCACCCATGCATGGACGTGTTCTCTGGGCGGAATAAGTGTCGGAGCAGAGCTTGTGTTGTATTACGTGACGGGCGGCGGAGCTTTGCCTAGGCGTGAAAGAACGGAAAAACCTTGGCTGGTCTGTTTGACCGTGCCGGCCCATGTCCAACTATCGATTGGAGAAACCCATAAGGTACCAACATGAAACGAACTCAACTATCCACTGGAGAAACCTCACGCGATGGACACGCATACAACCGTGAGTAAAAAACCAACGAATCGTTTTTCTGACTTACCGGTGGCATTGGTGGAAGGGTAAAAAGGTAAAAATTTGGACGGACCAAGTAACCAACCAGGGAAGCCTTAACGCTTTTATTATTAGGTAAAGATATAGTAGAGATATTTGCCTTTATTTATTTTCAGTTTTATCACTGGAAAAATAAAGACAATAAATGGTTGATTTGCATATCTATGCATCGTACGGACACCCCCGGATACACAACAGTTTCAAACAGATCTCCAGAACTAGGCGTGCTGGTTCAGCATATATGACGGGATGTCGGTGCAAGCGGCACAAGCTGCTAGAGCCGCACTTTATGGGGTGACGCCGCTGTATCCGCCACCGTACGAAGCTAGCTGAACGATACGTTACCGCCGGTGACACCGCTGACGCCGGTGGTCATCCTGAAACTATGAGCTAGGTTACAGTAGTGGCTGACGGGTGAGTTGTGGCTGCTAAGGACGCCGGCGCGGTGGTTGCCGAAACCCCCGCTGTGGCCGCCGCCCATGGTCGCAAGGCTTGGCTGCTTCCCCATGCCTCATATTCCCACTATTAGATTCTTCTTGGTAAGCAAGGCCTCGGCGACGCCAACAGCTGCAGCAGGCATGGTCCTGGTTGCGGCTTAGGGCATCCGCGGGAAGTGCGAGGCAGAGCAGGAGGGCGGTAATGTTCTCGGTCATGACTCTAGGCTGAGCTCTACCACCTGGCTAGTTTCTACCGTTTAGTGTTGTGGGCATGACATTGTTGCTGCTGCTGTGTTGTAGGGTGGTGGAGTTTGCGGTTTAAATATGCGACGGTAGCCTGACAGTGAGGTGGAGGAGAGAAAGCACATGGTAGGTGCAGGGTGTAACGACACCAGTGCACCGTGGGGTGCTGAACTGATGTCGCTGCAGTTGATCAGGGAACATGGGCCAATTCTAAACCTTAAAAGGCGCTAGCCTACTCCGCCAACCAGGCCATCCTCACGCCAGGATCAACCGCCTACGTTGGATCGACCTAAGGCTGCCCCCAATGCAAAGGAATTTCCAGCAGGAACTTCGGTCCACCTCAGCAAAAATTAGCATTAAAAATTTCTCGTACCAAGCTCACACAGGATCAATTAGCATTAAAAATATCTCGTACGCACCGCTATGTTCTGGCCGCCCCACACAAGATCAATTAGCATTAAAATTTCTTGTAGGCAGCGCTATGTTCGGGTAACAATCTAAGTTCCTCCAAGACTCTCCCTCTTCATTAAATCGATGCCACGTAGGAATTTTTGCTGAGTTGGACCCGAAGTTCCCGGTGAAGTTCTCTGCATTGGGGTCAGCCTAAATAGTAAAAATCGCAACCCGCTATTGACCTCAGCCGCCCAATGCAGTAAATTATTTTTCACTTTTTGGCCGGGTGATTGGCCCAATGACCGGTGTGCCTTGTTGCGCGTGGGTCAGAAGATCAAGAGGAAAAATTGTCTCGTCTGCGTCCCTCACAACGGGTGGAAACCGACTTCTCGGTGAAAACCTAGGCCAGCCCCTTCCCGACCTTCATACCAGCCACTTGCCCTTGTCTTCCCCTCGTCCTCCATACCACGCAGAGCCGCCTCTGTGGGCCACAGCTGTCTCTGCGCGAGAAACTCGAGCGGACGGAGCTGGGGACAACAACTGTGGCAGCGGGAGACGCCTCTCTGGGGAGGGCGACAAGCGGAGAGGACGAAGTTTTAGAGAGGGCCGGGGCATGGAGAAGGAGCAGCGATGGTCGGTACACCGGCACGACTCCCTACATGACGACCAGACGGCCGTGCTTGCGGGTCGCTGCAGGAGCTAGCCACAGAGGAGGGCGGCGCCGCGCCTCCACCTTAGTGACACCATACCGCATCGGCCTTCACCCAGACGGATCTCCGCCACCACGCCAAGCATCACATCGATCCTCTGCGAGGGCGCCTCTTCCTCGTCGCGTGTGGCGGCGACAACAGCGAAAGCCGTGTGGAGGAGGTGGGGGATGAATGCTGGTGGAGGCCAGAAGCACGACGCAACAAGAACGCGTCCGGCCAAGCGCGCATATTGCGGTCGTGTGTACGACCCCGTTGTAGCGACATGGACTACATCCCGGCCGGCCCAGATCCAGTCGCCTCTTTCCTCAGCAGCTCGTCGGCATTTCTTCCCCGTCACCTTGCTTCTCTCAACTGCAACTAGGTCTCCCTGCCTAGATTCCACTAGTAGAAACTGAGCTTTTGTCTGCCCCCTTTAGTCTCGTTTGTGTTTTGGGACACGTCTAATTGGGCATTATTCTCGGTTCCAACCGGAAGGGGGGCAAACGGGGCCGTCGAGCTCTAGTCCCGGTTGGTTTCAAACATTTAGTCCCAGTTTGACCCACCAACCGGGACATAAGAGGGCGGCAGGCTGCAACCTGACGCAGAACCTCTAGTACGGTTTGGTGTCTCAAACCGAGACTAAATGGGGCCTTTTGTCCCGGTTTGTTAAACCAACCGGTACTAGATATTTTCTAGATATACTTCTTCGTGCCCAAGCCCCATCATCGTCTACCATTTGTCTTACCGTCTCTTAACTCCAAGCTCGGTTTCGTCAACAAATTTCTCCAAAATTTGTCAATATTTGGTTGTGGAGCAAATATTCAATTGGTCTAAGAGGTTATCAATTTCATCCTCTCATCTCTGGGTCCAATTTTTTCTCATTTCATGCTCTAGAGTAGTGTAATTAGTGGATTTTAGTTTAGGTGTAAATATTGTATTTTATTTGATTTATTCGCAATTTGAGCTCAAATTAACTCCTTAGTTTGGTATGTGTGGGTGTGGTATGGTTTATTAGGTTGTTTACCTCAATTTGAGGTTGGTGATAGTGTTAGTGTGTTAGCTGGTATTTGTGCCCGGGTGTGTCGTAGTGTTAATTAATTAGCTAGCTAGCGTGTGTGCTAGGTGTGTCTTAGCTAGGTTTTGAAGGGGTCGTTGCATAGAAAACAAAAAATTTCCTACGCGAGAGACACCCAAAAGGCCAAGATCTTATCTAGGAGACGAAGTGCAACACACAAAGAGAGGGTTAAGGAGAACACATAACCTCGAAGACATAAAGCATTACGAGATCAAATATCGTTGTTGGCGTAGTCGTACTCACACCGATCCCGAAAGCGAGAAGATGTGCACCGCAATCCGGCGGTGCCTCCGTGATCGGTCACACGTACGGTTGATGACGACCTTCGTTCCGTCGATCCAGCGCGGCGCGGAAGTAGAGGATCCCTCGGAACTCAAGCATCATGACGACGTGGCGGTGGTGAAGAATCCCACGGCCAGGGCTTCGCCAAGCCGGAGACCATGGAATGGAGCAGCGGGTGGAGGGTAAATGAGGTGGGACAAGTGTGTGGAGAAGATGAGCTCTCACCCTCCTTTTATAGGGGAGAGGGAGGCAGCCCAAGAGGGGGTGCGGCCAGCCATGGTGGTGCCCCCACCTCTTCCCTCTTCATGTGAGTGGAAGGTCCACTCATACCCACTCATGCTCCCATTATTTCGCGCTTGGAAAATCCAAAGGTTTTCCTTTATTAAATAAATAAATAAAAATTATTTCTGTATTTATATTTGTTAATTCCATTAACAAACATTTTCATATAGCACCTCGAATCATTTCTTAATTCTATTAACAACCATTTGACGAAAAACCCCTTGAACTATTTCAATTTTCCCCGAAACAATTTTGGTGCTGCCCAAAATATTCTTCGATATTCCGTATCCTCTCAACCGCGTCATCGAACCTTAAGTGTGTCACCCTACGGTTTGCGAATAAGATAGACATGATCGAGACTCCTCTCCGATCTATAAACAGCGTGATATGAAGATCCGTGATGATTCCTATATATTCAACGATGACTCTCGTGATCGTGTGAACCATCAACATCGTGAACTATTCCCTTTGTCTCGCAATATTTTAGTTGTCCGAGATTCGATTATTGGTCAACCATACCTTGTTCAATCTCGTTACCGATAAGTACTCTTTTCTTGTTCCCATGGTATAGGATCCTTGTGATCATATCACGTGTTTGAAGCGGTGTCGATGTGATATCACCGAGAGGGCCCAGAGTATATCTCTCTGTCATTTTGGATGGAAAATCCCACTCTTGATCCATGATCCTCAACTAATACTTTGCTAATACCTAATGGCACCTTTATAGTCACCCTGTTACGGTGTGACGTCTGATGACATCAAAGCACCCTTCCGGTATCAGTGATTGACATGATCTCATGGTCTAAGGAATAAGTTACTTCGTATGTTTGATATAACAATGTAAACTTAATGACTTGATTGCATTGCTGTATTCACTTTGGGTATATGTTCATCACATCATTCTTCTAATGACATGACCCCGTTATTAACAACATCCATTGTTCATGATCAGGAAACCTTGATCATTTATTAATAACCGAGCTAGTTAAAAGAGAGGCTTTACTAGGAACCATTGTTTGTTTATTAAACACACATGTGTCAACATTTCCGGTTAATAAAATTCTAGCATGAGAAATAAACATTCATCATAAACAAGGAATAAGATAATAACCATTTTATTATTGCCTCTCGGGCATATTCCCTTAAGTGTCCCACTTGCACTAGAGTCAATAATCTAGTCTGTAAGCACTTAACACATATGGCGTTCCAGTGTTATTACCATGCTTCACATGTGGTAAACATCATCAAAAATATTTGAACTGTTCGGGTCCTATTGTATTTGCACGTTCTTTGCGTCTACACGCATCACTCATTCTCTAATGAGATGGCTTTGTATATATTTTCTCAATCGGTGAAACCTTAACTCCTCAGCTTACAATGTCACTAACATTGTGAAAATGTAGCTTCATAGTGTTAGCATTCTTGGAAATTCACGAAGTTCTGGTGAGACCTTAATTTCTCAGCTTAAACCAATGTTACTAACATGGTGAAAATGTAGCTTCATAGTGTCAGCATTCTTGGAAATTCACCAAGTTCAATAAAGAACTCCTTGACACAAAATACGCTTATTATTAGTTGTGAACACAATGATATACTTTCTCCTTTGTTGTAGTATCTGTCACAATGTTTTAATTTTGAAACTCTTTCAAAACCAGCATGGAACTTTCTTGTAGCCTATTGTGCTACCCATCATCACATATTTTAATTGAGATAAAATTACTTGAATAAATCACAAGTCTATTAGTGTAACATATTACAACTAATATTTTGTCATTACTACATAGGAAAACATATTCTTAGCATTTATAAAATGACACAAGGATCTCTCCCACTGTTGTCTAATCATCATATGAATTATCCTGCTATAACATTTTATAGCATAAGACTCATCTGGTTGTGCACATAGCATGTAAACATGACTTAGAAATCTCAATTTCAATGATGCTCATCATGTGTCAAAACACTTGAATCTTGCTCAATTATTTTCCATGTGACAAGAACTCCTTCTTGTCATTTCGATATTGACTTTCTTCAATATTTCATCTATGTAATTTGGCTTCAATCATATCAGGCGCTTCAATCCATCTTTCATAAATATCGATGCCGAATATCTTCTAAGCCTTTTATCAATATAAGAATCTTAACCGTGTTAATTTAAAATACATATTTTCCAATCAACCATATGTCATCTACATAAAGTATTGGAAATATGTCATAGCGCTCCCACTTAATTTCTTGTAACTCTACAAGCATCTTTATCATTCATGATGCAATCTAACTCTTTTGGTAACTTCATTAAGGTAAAGATTTCAACTTCGTTATGCTCACTTCAACCATTGAAGTGTGGATACCTTTCTAACAACCTTTTGAATTTTACAGAACTCTCAGAATGTGTCAAGTACACATCTTTGATCAAACTTCCTCGAGAGGAGAGTTGGTTTTGTTATTCAACTGCCATATCATAATATGTAACTTCTGCTAGAACTATCCGCAAAGACTTAAAACATCACTACGGAAGATCAAAATCTTGTAGTAGTCAACTCTTTGAACTTCGTCGAAAACAACTTTTCGATAAGTACAACTTTCAAAGGATGTAAAAATCCATGACCTTGTTGCTATATAGACCCTTTTGCTATCGTTAGGCATCATGCCTATCGAGAGGACTACCAAATCACATACTTGATATTCATACACGGATACTATGGCGGATATAATGACTCATAGTCAATTTTACGAAGTCAGGGCCCATCATTTGCTTCCTTTATAAGTTCCAGATCCTTCTGTTGTCAAAACAACATTTTACTTTTAAACCACATGTTGGTCTAAGTACAAAGTTTTAGGACTTTTGTGGTTCAGTACGCAAACTCATCCGAAGTATCTAAAACACATGTAGTGTCTTCTACTTTGTCAAAATAGCAAACCCCGGAACAACTTCCAGTGTTGCGCTACTCTTGACATGATAACGAAAATTCTCTAATATCGTTGAGTTTGTAATATGCTCCCACTCACTTGTTTCGCAAGAAATATTTCTCGATAAATCAACCCTTTCTGACAAACAACATTTCTCTTTTGGTTCGGTTATAGGAGAAATACCCAATGTCTTATTTGGTATAACCTTATAAACATATATGTATCCTATTTTGGTTGTAAACATTTTACACATGCTATGCATACCAAAATTTAAGAAAATGACACTTCGGGTCACTACCCAAACCATATCTTATATGTTGTCAATTTCAAAGGATCATGATGGTGCTCTTTTTAGTGTAAAAGCAGTTGTCCTTAATGTATAAACTACAAAATTATAATGGTAATTTTATTAATCTTACCATGTCCAACAAGGTTTGATTTTGTTTCTTGAATACGCCAAACTAATGTGGGGTATTCGAGAAGTATAAGTTGTAGAACAGTTCTGCAACTTCTCAGATGTTCTGCTAAACTTGTAACTCAAACTTTATCCTTTATGATCCTACTTGATTATGTTGATACATTGATTTTTACTTCATATTAACAACCATTTGAACCAATTCAAAAAGTAAAACTCCGTTCTCTTTAAATAGATATACACACATGTCTACTCAAATCATCAACAAAATTTAATGAAGGAAAAAATTAATCCACCATACATGACTACACATAATGGACTATATACATCAATATGTATAATCTCCACTAAATTAGTCATCCATTCTACTTTGGCCTAAGAACGGAATTCTAGTCATCTTTTGGAAGACGTCTCACAAGCGTCAATTTATTCAAAACAAAATGACTCCGGAAGTCCATCAATATGGAGTTCCTTCATGTTTTCCTTTCCGATATGAACTAAAATGGTGGTGTCACAATTTAAGTGAAATTCTTTTACGTCTTGCAACGTTTAGCATTTAGTCTTATAGATATTTACTTTACCAACATGATTTATATTAACATATCCATCAATTATGGAATATGGTCATAGTTTGAACAATCTCATTTGTTCTCACAAAAGACCAGAACAAAATAACAACTTATTAAGTTCTTAAAATAAATCTTGAATGTTTGGTTCGATACGACAACAAACACAATAACACTTTATTACTGTTCTTGTCATAATCGATTGCACATATATTACTAGTTTCCTTTAGGCCCTTGTATTTCTTGCATTGCGTTGCTTTGTATGACAACTCATACCAACCAATGTGGTATCAAAATACCAAAAACATACTTTGTTAACTAGTAATACATTTATAACTTGTATATCTAGCATATACTCCTCAGCTGGACTTTTCCAATTATCTTCTTTTATGCCATATATCTTTTTGTAATTCTATTTTCAATATTCCATTTCCTTTACAGAAGAATCATTCAACATCAAACAATGCTACTCTTACTAGCTCATTTTATTTGGCGTGTTAGACATATACTATCACCCATTGAGTCATACTTTGAGTTTGATTGTTCTACTAATATCACCATATTGATAGTATTCTTCTAGATTCCACTCTTAGCAATCTCCAAGTAAGGTAAACGACTTTACCCATACTTTTAATCCATCCCATCATAACAATTTTATGATTAAGCTACTATAGCTCGAAGGAAGGAATTTAGAGGATAATTTTAGCGCCCAACTTCTTGGAATATTCAAACGCCTAGCATCTTCAATGATTTCATATATTCGAATAATATAAGCATACATTGTCACGCTAAATTATACTCAGTCATGTAACCACAAATAAGTTTCTAGATATCAATATATCTTTCACTTGATTGTTTCTGAAATAATTCTTTTCAGTTCCTAAATCACTGTTATCAACAAAACATTCTTTTGAAGATAAAGTAATATGGAAGCAACCATGACTCTGGATTCAAAGTAGGAATTATTTGCTCTCTAGATCAATCAATCATTAACCATATGGAGCTAGGTAGAAAATACCATAAATCTACAATAGGACTCAATTTTAAATTTCACTAATATTGTACCAATCTTAAATGATTTTTACCACATCATAACAGTTATATCTCAATTAACAATATAACACTAGTAGAGAAGTGCCTTTCTATGGAACAGATTCTGTGGCGCATGGCTTCTTGGTGCGCCACAGAAATATATTTTTGTGGCGCACGGGTGGGCATGCGCCACAGAAAAGAGACATTCTGTGGCGCACGGGACCGTGGTGCGCCACAGAAAATAGGAATTCTGTGGCGCACGGGATAGGGGTGCGCCACAGAAATAAGCTGGGGGCCACACCAATGATTGACACACTCGTATTCTGTGGCGCATGGTGGTTAGTGCGCCACAGAAATATGACATTTCTGTGGCGCACCACTGCCACGTGCGCCACAGAATTCCCATCCAAAAAAATTATGTCCACACGCACCAACTCCACCTCCCCCCCCCGGGAACACCTTTTCTAGTTTTTGACGGAAGAGTTGGCGGTCTAGAAAGCATCAAAAAATAAATCCCTTATAGATGCACGGAGAGTTTAAGGTCTACTTTTTTTTATCAAATTTTGAAATATGAATTTCGACTTTCTGAGCAAAAGTTCGTTAAAAAAAGTAAAATGGGCATAAATTTTGCATACGATGTCGAAAAAAAAAATGATCAAGATATTAAAAAAAAAACTAGAGAGAAAAAGGAACCCAACCTCACTCGCCTTCGGCCTGTGAGCTTTTTTTAGAATCGCCAAATTCCAAAAGGAACAAAAGTTATGGCCGTTTTAAGATTTTGACTAGAAAATAAATAAAAAAGAAAAAAAATTCTATGGCGCACCCCTTCATTTGGTGCGCCACAGAATTGTGGAGGCAGGATTCGAAATCCTGCCTCCTCCCTCCTCTTCTTCCTCTTCTAACCTCCTCCCCTCCTCTTCTTCCCTTCTCCCCTCCATTTCTCCTCCACTTCTCATCTTATACCTCTCCACTTCTCTCCTCTCCTCCACCTCTCCTCCTCCACCACCACCACCACCACCACCACCACCACCACCTCTCCTCCTCCTCCTCCACCACCACCACCCCTCCTCCTCCACCACCACCACCACCTCCGGCGAAATCCTCCTCCTCCTCCACCACCATCACCATCTCCGGCGAGCTCCTCCTCCTCCTCCACCACCACCTCTCCTCCTCCTCCTTCTCCTCCTCCACCACCACCTCTCCTCCTCCTCTTCCTCCACCACCACCACCTCCGGCGAGCTTCTCCTTCTCCTCCCCCACCAACTCCGGTGACCCCCATCCTCCACCCACCAACTCCGGCGAGCATCCTACGAAATCCGGCGAAATTTCGAAAAATTCCCGCGGCCAGATCTGGCCGCCTTTTTTTTTTGAAATTCAAAAAAAAAACCTGTGGCGCACCCCCCCTTGGTGCGCCACAGAATTGCAAATTTATGTGGCGCACGGCTGAGGTGCGCCACAGAATTGACATTTCTGTGGCGCACGGCCACGGTGCGCCACCGAAATAATTTTTATGGCGTGTATTCTGTGGCGCACCCCTCCGGCCCCTAGGTGCGCCACAGAATCCCAATTTGGTGCGCCACAGAAAGGCCTTTTCCTACTAGTGTAAGTGTAAGGTAGTTATGTGGATGCTAATGAATACTACAATTTGTGCAAATTCACTTTGATTGGTAGTTCATGATAAATAAGTTCAAGTTAATTCAAAATTATGACATGAACTCTCACTCAAAAACAACATCCCTCTTAGTCGTCTTTAGTGATTACACGAACCAAATTCATTACAACAAAACCGATCATCATGTGAGATAATGTAGCTTCAAAGGCGAACATCGACATGTTCATCATATCATTCATATGACTCATGCTTTACCTTTCGGTTACGTGTTCCAAGGCCATGTCTGTACATGCTAGGCTCGCCAAGTAGAACCATAGTATTGCATGTGTTTCAAGGCCATGTCTTTATATGATAGGCTTGAAAACACCCGTTGTATGCGACCGTTGAGTCTGTCACACCCCGATCATCACGTGGTGTCTCGAAACGACAAACTTTTTTAACGGTGCATACTTAAGGAATAACACATTATTATCTTGATATTAAGTGAGAGAGATCATCTTATAATGCTACCGTCGCTATCTGAGAAAAACAAGATGCATAAAAGGATTAACATCACATGTAAGGATAACGTGATATGATATGGTCCTCCTTGCACTTGATCTCCATCATGTGCATTATGGTATGATCTCCATCATTCCACCGGCGTGGTACCAAGTACCATGGCACCCCAATCTTTATTGTCCATCAATAATAAGACAACCATATGGATACCTTCCAGTATATCAATAATTTACAAAATAGATCATTTCATAATAAAATTTATAACATTTACCATATCACATCACATGCCCAACAAAACTAGTTAGACGCCTCTAATTTATTTTTGCATATTTTACGTGGCTTAGGGTTTCGAGGATAGAACCGTTCATACCTACGAACATCAACCACAACGTTAATAAAAAAAAATTTAACAACCCTTCGTAGATTAGATCTTAACTATAGTTGGAGAAACGGACACCCCCTCAGCAACAAGTGAGAAAATTCTCGCGTACATAGTACGCGTAAACTTAGTTTAGGGCAGATTCATCCAACTATGCCACTAAGATCATAAAATACTCAAGGAGGCAATAAAATGATCATCAACGCCAACATACAGATATCTTTTCTACCCATACAAAATATCTACGCATAGATCCAGCTCTGATAATACTAAAGGGGTCGTTGCATAGAAAACAAAAAAAATCCTACGCGAGAGACACCCAAAAGGCCAAGATCTAATCTAGGCGAAGAAGTGTAACGGGCAAACAGAGGGTTAAGGAGAACACATACCCTCTAAGACACAAAGCGTTACAAGATCAAATATTGTTGTTGGCGTAGCCGTACTCACACCGACCCCGAAAGCGAGAAGATGTGCACCGCAAACCGGCGGTGCCTCCGTGATCGGTCACACATACGGTTCATGACGACCTCCGTTCCCTCGATCCAGCGGGGCGCAGAAGTAGAGGATCCCTCGGAACTCTAGCAGCATGACGACGTGGCGGTGGTGAAGAATCCCACGGCCAGGCCTTCGCCAAGGCGGAGACCATGGAATGGAGCAGCGAGTGGAGGGGAAATGAGGTGGGACAAGTGTGTGAAGAAGAGGAGCTCTCACCCTCCTTTTATAGGGGAGGGGGAGGCAGCCCAAGAGGGGGTGCGGCCAGCCATGGTGGTGCCCCCACCTCTTCCCTCTTCATGTGAGTGGAATCTCTACTCATACCCACTCATGCTCCCATTATTTCCCACTTGGAAAATCCAAAGGGTTTCCTTTAATAAATAAATACAACATTTTATTTCTTTATTTATATTTGTTAATTCCATTAAAAACATTTGCATATAGCACCTCGAATCATTTGTTAATTCTATTAACAACCATTTGGCGAAAAAACACTTGAACTATTTCAATTTTCCCCGAAACAATTTCGGTGTTATCGAAAATATTCTTTGATATTTTGTATCCTCTCAAATGCGTCATCGAACCTTAAGTGTGTCACCCTACGGTTCGCGAATAAGATAGACATGATCGAGACTCCTCTCCGATCAAAAATCAACAGCGGGATCTGGAGATCCGTGATGACTCCTATATATTCAACGACGACTCTCGTGATCGTGTGAACCATCAACGTCGTGAACTATTCCCTTTGTCTCGCGATATTTTACTTGTCTGATATTCTACCATTGGTATCAACCATACCTTGTTCAATCTCGTTACCGATAAGTACTCTTTTCTCGTTCCCTTGATATAACATCCTTGTGATCATATCAGGTGCTTGCAAGCGGTGTCGATGTGATATCACCGAGAGGGCCCAGAGTATATCTCTCCGTCTTTTTGGATGGACAAATCCCACTTTGATCCATGATTCTAGCATGAGAAATAAACATTCATCATAAACAAGGAATAAGATAATAACCGTTTTATTATTGCCTCTCGGGCATATTCCCTTAAGGCTTTAGTGTTAGTTTATTGGTATCTAGGTTTACTGTTTAGTTTAGTGTGTAAATTCTTAAAATTATTATTTGTATGATTTAAATAGTTATATGTATAATATTAATTATTATTTGATCGTTTTGTTATATATAGTGTCATGGTTTTGATATCCGCCCACGTACCTCGTCCGGTCTACGATTCGGATGTGGTATATTATCTTTCATTCATATTTGTTTCATTTATTGTTTATGACAATTATGCCGCCCACAGTGACGTAGAAATTTTTATGTAGGAGGTATCTGAACCGAAAACTCCAACCGACCCTATTGTTCAGGCGTTAAATTTAGTTGAAAAGAAAACAACTATTTCAAAGAAAATTTGAAAATTATTGAGGCGACAAATTGATTATTTGTGCATATAACATGCTCTTGTATTTTCAAAGAAAATATAGTTCTTAAATTTTGCAACATATTAGTGTTTGGTCCTTTACAAAAAACACATTTTTTGCACCCGGGAAATGGAAAATGGATTTTTTGTACAATGGAAAGGAAATATTTGCTCGTCAACGTTATCCGTGCTTCCAAGATGCATGTTTGTGTAGAATATGGGCACATTTTAACACACTATGCGATGGATGTGGCAATAACACCCGTCATTTGGCCAAAAAAACAAGAATCTTCGTAGAAGATATCTCATTTTTGTGAACACCTTTTCAATATACCTATCGTATTCCACGTTTATTATTTTTTGTGGATAGTAGGACATATATACTGACACCACGTGAAGGTCTTACATCATTATAATATTTTTTAATTTGTTTGAATTTGCTTTGCCGGTTTCAAATGGAAGACAAGACGGCGGGCACGAATCTTCGTATCTAGTGGTTGCATACGAAGAAAATCTTTGTGTATCTGTGATGAAATAGTTACTTGTGTACCTAAAAATAATTTTTGCCAAAAATCATGACCAAACTACGAGGGGGTCGTAGTTCAAATTTGACTCGTTTCCAACTAAATCGGCAGAAACTTGTGTTTTTTAAAAGAGGTGGATGCAAACATTTTAGAGGCAAAAAATTTGTTATTTGTTCATATAGCCGTGTCTAGCATTTTTAAAAAATGCAGTTCTCATGTTTTGCAACATATTTGTGGTTGGTCCTTCACAAAAACCCTATTTTTCACACGGAAAATGGAAAATGAATTTTTCATACATGTCGAGACATCGCAGTAGAATTCATAGATGGGGGTGCCATGACACTACGGATAGAGCTGTGGGGGAACGTGGTAATATGACGATCAAGGACACCTGGCATTGGTGTTTTTTCCATTGCTTATGTCCAATCAGCGACGAAATCTGCTAACACCTGGGATTTTATTGCCGTCCGGGGTTGGTACTTAATGTCGAACGCAGCCAACTCGATGCCCCATTTGGCTACTCGGCATGTTGCGTCTGCATTGTTGATTATATCCCCTAGTGGTGCTTTGCGTACCACTTTTATGGAATGTCCTTGGAAATAATGATGGAGTTTTCGAGATGCGAAAGATATACCATATGCTAGTTTTTGATAGTGTGGGTATCTTTGCTTGGACTCGGAAAAAACTTCACTTACATAATACACCGGATGTTGATCTGGTATTCTTTGCTCATCTTTCCGCCTTTCCACAACTATCACTGCGCTGATAACCCTGTTTGCTGCTGTGAGGTACAATAACATGGGTTCTTCGTCTTTTGGTGATGCCAAAATCGGAACTTTCATCAAGGTTTCTTTTAACTGGTTTAATGATGCATCTGCCCTCTTCTGTCCACACAAATTTGTCGGATTTCTTCAACAATTTGTATAATGGTAGAGTATTATCTCCTAGCCGGCTTATAAACCTGCTGACAACAGCTGCAGAACCCGTCAATCTTCGTACATCTTTTAAGCACGTAGGCCTTGAGATGCTTAGGATTGCCTGCATCTTTTCCGGGTTACTTCTCTTCCTCTGTGAGAAACGATGAAACCCAGAAGTTTTCCTGAGGGAACCCCGAATACGCACTTCAGTGGATTCAACTTCATTTTATAGGTGCGCAAATTTTCGAAGGTTTTTCGCAAATCTTCAAGGAGCGTGTCTTTTTCCTTCGAAACGACGGCAATGTCGTCCACGTAAACATGAACATTTTTGCCAATCTGACTATGCAAACATCGTTGCATGGAAAGTTGGTAGGTTGCACCTGCGTTCTTCAGGCCAAAAGGCAAGGTTATGTAGTAGTACGTTCCATATGGGTTTATGAAGGAGGTTTTGATTTGGTCTTCTTCCTTCATACTATTTGATGGTACCTGGAATAAGCGTCCAAAAAGCATAAAAGATCGAAGGCAGTAGTGGCATCTATTATTTGATCGATTCGCGGTAACGCAAATTTATCTTTTGGACACAATTTGTTCAGCCCGGTGTAATATATACACATCCTAAGAACAGTACTATCTTTCTTCGGGACTAATAATGGGTTTGCAGACCATTCAGTATGTATAAGTTCCCGGATAAAATCAGCTGCCAATAGCCGGATAATTTCCTTGCCAATAGCCTTCCGTCTTCTTCCGTCAAATCGACGGAGACCTTGTTTGACGGGTTTAGATCCTGGAATCACCTTGATTTGGTGCTCAGCAAGTTCCCTCGGTAAGCCTGGCATGTCAGCTGGACACCACGCAAAAATATCCCAGTTCTCACGCAGGAACTTGATGAGCTCGCTTTCCTATTTGTCGGTCATTCCAGTTCCCACTAAAACAAACTTTGTCGGATCTTTGGGATCTAGGATAACTTGTTGTATGCTCGGAAGCTTAGAAGCTGTCTGCTGGCTTCCGGCTTTCTTTTCCTGCCGGCATTTCTGTCGGCAATACTTCTTTTGCCAACTCTTTCAGTTCCTCCTTTGCTATGACTTTTTCTGCGCAAATGGCGTTTTCTTTTTCTAGCTCGTTTTCCAAATTGAAGTCTCCCTTATGGTGATTACTCCGCCTTTTGGTTCTGGCATCTTCAGCTTGCTATAGCTATAACATGATCTTGCCATGAACTTGGCGAAAGCTGGATGCCCGAGTATTATGTGATACACACTTTTTCCTGACGGGAATGGTCTTTCTCTCCAAAGGTTACATCTAGGGAAATTTCTCCTAGGGATCGTGCTTGCCTGCCAGGGACAATGCCGTGAAAAAGTATGTTGCTATGATTGAGCTGGGTCCCGAAGATTCGCAGATGCTTCAGTGTATCCAGATACATTATGTTGATACTGGATCCTCTGTCCATCAGCACTCTTTTTAGCCTAGTGTTTTGAACAATAGGACTTACAACTAAAGCTTGTGTGCCGGGTTCTGAGATATTTCCAGGATGATCAGACTGATCCCAGGTAATTGGTGTATTTGAGTACTTCAAGAATTTCGGGGTTGGTGGGACAACCGCGTTTATTTCTCGAAGTGTTCTCTTTGTCACCTTTGCTGAGGGAGTTGCCAGGAAAGTTAGGTTGCATTCTCCGTCAACTCTCGGAAACTTAGGCTTGCCTTTTCGATGTTGTTCCTCGATTTTTTTCATCAGTGTCCGATTCACTGTCTTATTTTTCAGCTTATGGGTTTTGCTTGGAGAATTTCCTCTTGGAACTCTTCCCTTTGCTTCCGGATCCTGCACCGCCTTTCATATGCTTGTTGAGCCGGCATTTTCCATTAGTATGGGTGGGTTTCCCAAATTGCGAATGGTGGACACAGTTTTCCGACTTAATTATTTACCACTCTTCTTTTGTGTAGGCGATCAATTCTGTGCTTCGTCCTTTCCATTTGCTTCCATTTTTTCTTCCAAAGGCTATGTTAGCTTCTTTGGGCTTTTGCTGTGCTTCTGGAGTTGCTTTTTTCTCAGGACGAGGGGTATTTTGGCTTGAATTAAAGCGTCAATATTTCCACCTCTCGCTCTAATGTCGTCTTCGGCCGCTGCGTGCTCATTTGCGGTTGTAAGCATAGGTCCGAGGTCTTTGTGCTTTGTTGAACCAATCATGAACGGTACGAGTCCGGGTTTTAAGCCATTGACGAAAGCATGCATTGCTTGTACGTCAGTTACTCCAGAGCAGCTGTTCTTCATTGCAGTCCACCTTGAGATAAATTCCATGTATGGCTCATCTTCAAACTGGGTGCAGCGGTTTAGCTGATTGATGCTGTTGGGGCGTAAGTTCCCCGAAAATGCTAAGTGAAAACTCTAGCCATATCATCCCCACTATCGACGGTTCTTGACGGAAGCCCGATGATCCAATCTCTGGCTCCATCCAGTAACATAAGGGAGAGGAATTTTACTGCCTCTAAGTCTGTCCTATTGTTAATCTGGACGGCTGTGTAATAGTCAGAGAGCCAGGTATCCGGGTTTGTACTGCTGGTATATTTTTGATATGTTGGACCAAGTTTGGCGAAGCCAGAATGTAGAGTTATTCTTCGGATCCTGTCGGTGAAGCACTTAGGTCCGAAGTATAGATCATTTGTTTCAGCTCTATCGGCGTGTACGGAGTATCTACCGGTTGAATGGATAGAAGGGGATCTGCTCCTTTCTTTTCCATTGTTGCGTGAACGCGCTTTTCCGGGATTGTCTCTATTTCCTCCGTTATCGTGCCCTTTGGGATAAGCTGAAGTTCTACTCCAGTGTCTTTCCTTATTCCTAGGGGGAGTACGAGACTCTCACGCCTGTGAGGAATGTCATATCTTCCGGCTTTTTCAGCAGGGCGTCTCGGAGGTGGCATTGCTTTTCCGTCCTTCCGGTTTTGTTCTTCCCAATCTCGGGGACTAATTCTATCTTTCGGCGGATGAGATCCGGTTCTGGATGCTGCATCCTTACTATCGTGCTTTTTCTTGTCCTTTCTCGGATCTCCTTTCTTCTCTTTTGAATTGCTTGAATCTCCAGGTTCTTCAGGTCCAGGTGCTCCAGCGGCGCATGTAGCTGTTTTGCATAGGGCCGAGTCGTCGTGCAACTTCCCTGGTCTTGCTTGACCTCGTTGTTGCTATTGCAATTCCTTTCCTAAGAAAGCATACACCCCTTGAAGTTTTTCTCCATTGGATTACATATCTTTGTTGAGGATGGCGAACGCGGCTTCTGCGTTTTCTGCTGCGGTTTTGTATATAGGTTCGCCCCTAGCGTCCGTCTCGTTTACTTGCTTTTGCCAGGCCGAGTTTCAAAACCGTTCCTTTGGCGGCAGTACTTCCAGTCTTGCGGTTCCGGGTAACCGTGTAGGTTTAATGCCATATCTATTCCTTCTCTTGTACTCCTCGATTTCTTCCTGCTGCAACTTAATGTCATCTTGGGGTTTTTGGAGACGTTGCCGAGTTGTGAATATATGTTGCTGTTGCCTTTGGAGAGCTTGTCTCCTAGCTTCCAGCACTTCAGGGGGTTCGTGGGGTCCCACTAGTGTTTGAAGTAGATCATCGTTTTGTTCTGACATTGGCGGAACAGAGATTTTCTTCGCTTTCTTCTCCGCAGGCTTAACTCCACTTCCTCCTCCTGCTTCTAGGTTTTCGCTGGCTGGATCAGTCAGTTTTTTCTTCTGGAGTTTGTACTAGAGTTTCTTGGAAGTTATGTGTCTTTTCATGGAAGAGGGAGGTTTTTTACCAGGTTCATCTTCTGTCAATTTCTTGACATCCGGGTACGTTGGAGTGGTTTCCCCATCCTCTCTTTCCTCATCTGGCGGAGGTGTTTTAGGGATTTCCTGACTTTCGGCATCCGTGTTTTCAGCCGGTATTGCCATTAGTACTTCGTGGAATCCCTCTTGAAGAGATTTGACCTTTCTTTCGAAAGCATCTTCGTCTTCATCTTCGGAATCGAATTCGTCTGATCTGGGTTCTGATTCTAATCTCGCCTCAATGGCGGCTAATATGGAGTTAGATTCCGAGTTCGTCGTCATCTTCACAGATGTTGGATCTTCCACCTCTATTGTGGTACTGTTGTCTTATGCCTCTTCCACGAGATTTCTTTCATCCGTGTTTTCGGCGATCTCGGATTGCACCATACCGATAAAGTGCGATTCAGCATAATATCAGCGATCTGAGCGAAATCCAGCGTCATAGTCTTCTTCGACTGGGTATAGGGCTGGTGGGATAAATTTTCTTCCACCACAGAATCCCACATTTCTTCTGTAGTTAATCCGATAAAGATGTTTGAAGATCCAATCGGTAAAACGCAGGCACTTACCTGATGATTCCGTGCTGGCTTGTACGATCCGTTGTCGAGGAAGCGCCCGACGTCGTTGTCGAATTCCAGGATTCCGACAGTTATGGTACTGCCAATTCCGTCGAGTATCACCGATAGAAACATAATTCCTGACATCGCACGCTCCAGGGTGGGCGCCAACTGTCGAGACATCATAGTAGAATTCATAGACGGGGGTGCCATGAGACTACTGATAGAGTCGTGGGCGGAACGTGGTAGCCTGACGATCAAGGACACCAAAGTTTTATCCAGGTTCAGTACGTCGCAACTAGGCGACATTCCTACTCCTGCAATCTCACTACATCAGGGCTGAAGCCTGAAGTATATAAAGTACAATGTGAGTTGGTTTAGCTACTCGACAAGGATCAACCTCTCGGCGAGTTAGCCTCTATCTTATTGTCTATCTGTTCTTCTCTCATGTCCGTCTTTATATAATAGCCGGGTTAGGGCTTACAGAAAAAGAAACCTAGAAGTCTACGGTAAGTTCTAACTTGGAAGGCAACAATCCGCCTTCTACTCCAAGCTGTGCCACTTGGACCGTGGTCCGCGTTCATCTAGAATACGGCTTCTGCGTGTCAACTTACTGGGCCGCCTAATGGACCGTAATCCATTACCATTCAGGCCACCCTGGTAATCCGGCACTTTAGGACACTATCTGATATACCCCTAATGGGTATATATCCGACAATACAGTGGAAAGGAAAATTTTGTTCATCAACATAGTCTGTGCTTCCATGATTCATGTTATTGTAGAATATGGGCACATTTTAACAAACTATGCCATGGATGTGGCCATAACACCCATCATTGGGCCTGGAACCAAGAATCTTCGTAGAAGCTAGCTCATTTCTGTGAACACCTTTTCAATATAACTTTCGTGTGGAAACTAGGAAATATAGAATGACACCACATGAAGGTCTTACATCATTTTTATTATCTTTTATTTGTTTGTATTTTCTTTGCCGGTTTTATAAGGAATCCAACAGGGCGGGCACGAATCTTCGTGGCTAGGGTTTTCATATGGAGAAATGCTTGGTGTATCTTCGATGAAATAGGTAGTTGTGTACTTACAATGATTGATAACTTTCAAAGTGGTATTCATTCACGTAAAAACTTTTGCACTAAATAAGGAAGAATTAAGGACATTTTTTAGTAAATCAACATATAGTTGGATGGATCACAACAATTCAAATGCTTGCTTAAGACCGAAGGGTGTAGGTTTACTTACTCAATATAAAAGTAAAAGATAATCCCTTCGAAGAGGGAAGAAGGGATTAACTCATGTGCTAGAGATTTTTATTTGATAAACAGAGTGACTGAAAACAATTTTGAGAGTAGTGTATGTTTATGTCAATGAATGGAAAACAGAAAATACAGTACGTCACAATCCAAGTAGACCTTACAAGAGCAGCTCCCATTGAAGGATGCTAACTGAAATCAGCAGATCATCCTCTTCTCTTTTGTTTAACACAATCATGCTTTGACTGATAAATCAGACGCAAAAATAGTGAAGAGAATTTTTTGTAATTAAGTTTGGGGCTGGGCACCCCGCTGCCAGCTCTCCGCATAATTCGCATCCGATTACACAATGAGATGAAATCTTGAACACTTGGGATACCAAAGACCAAAGTTTGGGGTATGAACTAAATAGCAGAACATTCGTTTAACCGCTTCAAAATGATTTTGCCTCAGGGAGGCTTTAAACCTTGCACATTTACCTACGCTATACATGATATCGGGTCTAGATGCACAATGGTAGAGCAATCATCCAATCATGGAGCGCTATACGTTTTTATCTACCTCTTTACCATTCGGATCGGGTTTCAAGTCGAGGGTTGTAGACATGGGGTTTTCATAGGCTTGGCGTCATGCATGTTGAATCGTTTGAGCATATCTTGTGTATACTTGGATTGCTTGATGAAAGTACCTTCGGGGTGTTGCTTGATATCAAAGCTAATAAAGTACTCCAACTCGCCCATAATAGACATCTCAAACTTATCCGTCATAAGCTTGCAAAATTCATCATTGAATTTGGTGTTAGTGGACCCAAAAATGATATCATCCACATAGAGTTGGCATATGAACTAGTCACCTCCAACATTCTTGGTAAAAAGGGTGGGATCGATTAAACCAACATTGAACCAGCGATCCACTAGAAACTCTTCAAGGTGCTCGTACCACAGATGTGGAGCTTGTTTAAATCCATAGAGCGCCTTATCGAGTTTGTAGACATAATCGGGATGGTTGGGATCCTCGAAACACGGAGGTTGCTTGACCTATACTAACTCATTAATAGTACCATTTAGGAAAGCACTTTTAGCATCCATTTGTTGTAGTTTGAAATTATGATGAGAAGTATAAGCATGCAAGATACGAATTGATTCAAGACGAGCTACGGGAGCGAAACTTTCATCGAAATCGACGCCTTCGACTTGAGAGAAGGGTTCAGACACCAATCTCGCCTTGTTGCGAATGACGATGCCATGTTTATCTTTCTTGTTCTTGAATACCCATTTGGTGCCAATGACATTCTTGCAATCCTTGGGCCTTGGTACTAAATTCCATACTTTGTTCCGCTCGAAGTTGTTGAGTTCATCATACATAGCTTCAAGCCAATCTTTATCTTCAAGAGCTTCAAAGACTTTCTTGAGCTCAATCTGAGAGACAAAATCATGAGCCTTGCTAAAATCCGCCAATTGCCTCCTTTTGACTACCCTTCCTCGAACTTGTCCAAGGATCATGTCCTCCGGGTGATCAGCACTCTCAAGATTTTCTAGCCTTCTCTTTGATCTACGAGCTAGCATGTCCTCCAGAGTCTCCTAAGATATGGCTTGAGAATCACCTTCATCATCGCAGTCATGTCCATCTTGATCTTGGTCTTTTACATCGATGGGAGATGGATCAATTATTTGTCGAGTTCTTTCATCAACATGAGATTGTTGTCTTGTACTTAATTGATAGATTGGCCTTGATCATTAGCTTGGCCTTGATTGGTAGAGTGATCTTGATCATTATCTTGGCCTTGATTAGTAACTTGAGGGCTTGGTGCATCTTTCGCAACATGGGCCCCTCGTGCAACTTCATCTTCTCCCTCATCCATGGAAATATAGGTTTCCAACATCGCCCCTTATTGAACATAAAGATCCCTTGGCACTCTTCTAGCCAAGTTCTTGTTTTGTGAAGCCTTGGCCTTGTTTTTTAGAACAACCTGGCCTTCATTTTCTTCTCTTGGCTCAAAAGGGCACTCCTTCACAAAGTGATTTGCACTTCCACAATTGTAGCATGTCCTTGGTCGCCCCCCCTTGTTCTTGTAGTTCTTGTTTCTAGGGTGTCTTGGAGAGCCTGCCTTGTGAGCTTCCCATCTCTTCCAATATCCATGCATGGCAAGGGCAATGCACTTGTGAGAATCAGTGTAAGTATCCTCATAGTCCTCCTCATCATCATAATCTTATTCAACCTCTTCAATTCGAGAAATCGCCTTTGACTTCAAAGCTAGTTTGGGAGACTTTCTCGTTCCTCTAGAGCGAGCAAGAGCATCATCTGAACTCTTGTGTGATAGGGATATGGCAATGAACTCACTAAGAACACCAATGGAGCTAAGGGACTTGTAGTCCGCTCTTGTCCGGATGCTAGTGGAGAGGTTATTCTCGAAGGGTGTAATTGCTTTGACAAACTTACTATTTATCCAGTCATCGGATATTTCTTCTTTTCCAAAGTCCCTCAGTTGATTGGCAAGAGTGACAACTCTTCTATATAGCTCCTTAGGGGACTCATCCTCTTGCATAACGAAGTTCTCGGACTTGTTAATGGCAACATCATACTTAGATGATTGGATGCTAGCATTCCCTTGAAACAAAGTGTCAAGCTTGTCCCAAGCCTCCTTGGAGGTCTTGAAACCACGGATGTGAGCGAAATGCTCTCTTGGAAGAGCTTTTTGAATGATGAAAAGGGCGGTCTTGTTGAGTTTGGATTCCACATCCTCCCTAGGAGTCTTGTTGCTTGGGCCGTGAGGATGGAACCCATTAACCACACCTCCCCACAAGGCGGTGCACGAGCCGGGAATAGATGACTCCATTTCAATCTTCGGAGAAGAGAATTCATTAGTGTTAATCATGGGAGGAAGTCCAACATTAAGAATGTGTGGCATGGAAACAATTGGGTGAATGGAGTCATAGTTTTGAGGTGGTTCAACTTTTGAGTTGGACCCCGAATCATTATCCGTTTGAGACCTTGAGCCTTCGGAATTCTGCTCTGCCTTAGCCTTTTGTGCGGGTTTCGCCTTAGCTTTGGCAATGTTTACTTCGATTTCGGTATCGTCCGGAATAGTTTCCTCTTCCGAACATTCCTCATCGGAGACATGGGGAGAATTCACGTGCCCCTTAGGTTTACCCATCATGTTCTCCAACAGCTTCTTGATGGAGGAAACCTTTGAACCAACACTAGAGATAAACTTGGTCAATCGGGTTTGGATGGTTCCAACCGTTGTATCTAAGTTAGCAACACTCTCACCCATTTTGGACTGCTCCTCCTTAGAAGATTCAGGATCATCTCTGTTAGCCATAACACTCTTAGGCGGTTAAGCCCGATATAAGATCCGAGGCTCTGGTACTAATTGAAAGTACACTATGGTAAACTAGAGGCGGGGTGAATAGGTGACCTACAAATTTTAATCCCTTTTCACTTTTTGATGGGCTTTAAGAAGTAAAAGACAAGGTTATCTAAATGCGCAACTAGATGAACTCCCCTAGGTGACAAGAAACTAGTATGCAATGGAAGAAATATGCAAGGAACAAGATAACCACAAGTGTAAACACGGAAACAAGGATATGTTTCCCGTAGTCCCTTCTCAAGAGAAGTACATCTACGTTGGAGAGGTGGGGAGCCACCTAGGCGCTCCTCAATAGCACGGATGTGCACACCTTGTTCTCCTTGAGCTTCTCTGGTGAGGGAGATTCTCGTTTCCACTATGAGGTAGACCTGAAGGCGTTGACCAAACCTTTACACGTGGTTGAGGCTACTCCACAAGTGAGATGGAGGCTCTCAACAATCTGAAGCTTCTTGCAACAAGGTGGAAGGTACAAGCACTAGGGGTTCTCTAGTATGACAAGGCAACCAAGAGATTTACAAGATCCCAATGGGTAGATTAAGGGAAAACGATTTATGGCTTGGTATAGATGTAGATCTAGGCCTCCTCCATCAAATGCTTTAAGTGCATCGAGTTTTGTTGGATGACGAGGGAGATCTAGGCGTTTTGAGCTCTCAAACAATGGATGAGAGAGAGGAATGGACGAACTAGCTGTCTAGAGGAAGAAGACAGGTATTTATAGCCTCCTCCGAAATATAGCCGTTGTTGTTTTGAAGGGCCGGAATATTACGGTATTAGTACTGGAAATTTCCGGGGTAGAGGTCCGGATATTTCAAAAGTCGGGGGGGGAGGGGGATTTACGCCCCCATATGCGAGAGCGGGCAGCAACGACACATCCATATTTCTTCTAAGGAATCAAGGACAAAAATTTCCTCTGAAATATTCCAGGCAAATTTCCGCCCCCATATCCGAGAGCGGGCAACATGGATGTCCAAATCTTCGTCAGACAATCTTTGGCGAAGGCCGGAATATTCCGGGGCTCGGGCCGGAAATTCCTCCCTTTAGCCACCGGAAATTCCGGGCTCGTATTCTGAAATATCCGACTTCATTTAATGACTTGTTCCAGAATTTCCTTTGCGAATCTTTTTGAAGAGATCACTACTATCCGTCATAGAGATTATAAGTCCAGTTGTGAACACTCAAACACTAAGTTAGTAGATATACTTGTGTTGTTATCATCACCAAAATCATTAGAGGAGACATGAGCTTTCACTTATCCCATGTCCCCAAGAACCAAACGAACTACTCACGAGACATCATATGGATCATAATCAGAGGTGATATAATGGTCAATAAAAATCTGGTCGTAAAGCGCAAACACCGATAAATCTCAGATGCATCAACTACTACCAAGTAATCCACACCGAGAGAGAGATCTAGTGGAAAACGACAATAAATACCCTAATTGTTATAGCTGGATAAAGGTGGACGGTAAGGGTGATGGTGCTGGTGGTGAGGATGATGAAGATGATGATCTTGATGAAGCCTGGAGTGATGACTGTGACGATGGCGACGATTTCCCCTCCCTGAGGAGGAATTTCCCTGGCAGATTTCTCCCTGCTGGAGAGCTTTTCTCTCTGTTGTTTTCTGCCCCGAGGCGGCGGCGAAATATTTCGTCGATGCTGTTTTTGGTCTTAGGGTTCCCTGGGGTCAAGTACGCGAAAGGGGGCGACCAGAGGTGGGCCACCTGGCGGCGCGGCCGCAGGGGTAGGGGGCGCCACCTGATGGTGTGGACTTGTCGGTGTCCTAACAATGCCTTTTCCATCATATTTATGGTCCCGGTGTTTATTCTCTAATAATTATCAAACATGCAAAATAAGATGAAGGAACAGAAGTAATGCATCATTACATGAAATATATCGATGAATAAAGAAAATAACAATATAAAATAGTGATGCAAAATGGACGTATGAGAGCACAACTCCAAGGTCAAGCCAAGAGGTGACGGACTTTTCAAGATCATCAAGCGGATCAACAACAACTCCTACGACCTCGACCTAACAGCCTCCAAGTACAATGTGCATGACTACTTCAACGTCAGGGATATCTCTCCCTTCCATCGATACCAAAGTGATGATGAAGACCACGAGTCGCTCCTGTAACACCTGGGGTGTTACCCCTTAGAAGTTGGTTGTTTTTTTTTTTTTGCATCACATGCATCACATAAGCATTGCATCATGTTTTCCAAACCCCTCAAAACTTCAAAACAATTTAAATTGTTCAAAACCCTAATGGAAAATGCAAACAACACATTCAAATCAAATCAACTCCTACTTGGCAATATTTCAAATGGGAGTTTTAAAATTAAAATCTTGCAAATGAATTAAAGCTAATAATGTTTTTCCTAATTGCTTGAACCTATTAAATAACATTTGTTTATTTCCAAAATTCCAACCTCCAACCCTATTTGAACATTCCAACTAACAACTTATAATCAATTAAAATGTCCAACCTGTGCAAGTAATGTTAGCATCTGCTTTTATTTTATGTTTTGTAAATCAATACAAAAAATGTTGCATAACAATTTAAACACCCCAACACCCCAAGCCATTCTATCTCCCTTCCTATTCTTTTCTTACAAGCAAAAAAAAATGAGAAGGGAAAAAAAAATGGAAAGAGGGGTGTGGAGAGAGACAGACCAAGCCCACCCCTTACCTTTTCTTTCCCCAGCCCAATTCTTTTTTCTCCCCTAGGCCCATTGCTCTGGCCCACTACCCCTTCAGCGTTTGGCGTCTTCTTCCTCGACGTCAGCATCGGTACGACTCCATCTGCACCGCCTGATCAACCTCCACCTCCACCCGATGTGCGCCGTACAAGCTCGCCCACCAGGATAAAACAAGCCCCACCTCTGCCCTAGCCTCGCAGCAACCCTAGCTAGCCCTCCTTCCACCGCCGCCATCCTCTCTACCTCCATCTCCCTCTGTTTCTGAACCCAGCGAACACCACTGTACCTCCACGTCGCCGTCAGAGAACTGCCACCATCCCCTCGCCATGTTCCTCCTCGGGCCAAGCCAGCCACGGGAATGGAGCCCCCGTGGCCTGGCCTTCATCTTCGCTGAAGACGCGGAGGCGAGAGGAGGCCCGAGCCGGCGGCGCCGTCCGGCTTTTCCTCCGCCGCCGGCCCCTGTCGCCACCTCGCCGCGGCTGCCTCGACAGCGTCCTCAACGGCAGCACGAGGTGAGCGCCACTGCCCTTGCCCCTCTCCCTCTGTTCCCTCGAGCACGCCTCACCCCAACGCACTATCGCGAGCCCGCCACCACCCGTCGTGCCACGCCGGTGATCCCCTTCCGATCGTTTCCCTGTCTGAAGATCGCAGCAGCACGCGTCTGTCAGTTTCGACAGATAACCTCGCGGAGGGCAACCACAAAACCCAACACCTCCCTTACTTGTCAACAAACACGAGTTTCAGCGCACTGGTAGCGATGCCCTCGCGCGCACCCCGCGAGCTGGGTTCGATCCCCAGGGCGCCACACCCCTTTTTGGTGAATTAATCCGCGCGGTGCGGCCCCACCCGTCATACACCTCCACCGCTCCGTCACCTTCCACCCGCACGCGTGGCCTCCAGAGTGGCACCTGGCCCACGCGTCAGTGGCCCTGGGCGGCATCTGCGCGGTAAAGCCCCTTTCTTGCCCAGTTTATTTCGCACACAGGCCCAGTCCACACCGTTTCCCCACATTTAAGTCCCTGAAAAATCACAAAACAGTCCCTGAAACTTCCAACAT
Organism: Alopecurus myosuroides; assembly: GCA_028641055.1. NCBI lineage: Eukaryota > Viridiplantae > Streptophyta > Magnoliopsida > Poales > Poaceae > Alopecurus > Alopecurus myosuroides. The sequence goes on along the minus strand of CM054057.1, from coordinate 135,512,565 downwards.
CTATAAAAATTGCAAATTAACCCCAAATTGCACAAACTTTATATGTATCCTAATCAAAATTCCATGAACTTTTCAAATATCACATTTGTTAACTGTTTTGCACAATTCAAATTGGTTCAAATTTCAAATTCAAACAATTCTTTTCCAATTTGGTTAATTCCATAATTAATTCATAATTAATCCAAATAACCCAAATAAAATATGTTTTTCAGTCCAAATTCATTGTACTTTCTGTTTATCAACTTTGTTTTGCAATTTGGGCAATTAAAATTAATGTTATTTAATAATCCTTAAATTGGTTAATTAATTGGCATAATTCATAACTTTCAAATGGTTGCTCCAAATTAAATACTCCAAACATGTTTTTCATCCAAAATCAAATGCCACACTTGAATATCAACTTTGTTTTCTGGTTTACAACAATTAATTTGAATAATTGTTTCACCTCTTATTTACTGCAATTTAAATTGCCAAAATTCATAACTAATTCATTTTAATTCCAAATCAAACAAATAAAATATGTTTTCCAATCAGTTTCATGTCCTTAACATGTTCATGCCATCCATATCTCTGTTTGCATCTTATCTTGTGTATTTTAGATCTTGTTATGCATGTTCACCTATATGACAACATATGGAATGTGTGGGCTAATTAATTCCAGCTGTTACCCCATTCCATTTAAATTGCCTAACTCATCTACCTTATTGTTTTCAATGCTAAACAAACATTTAACTTGATGGTTAGATAAACAACTTGAACCAATTCCTATTTCTCCGGACTCCGGTTCCGATTAAATTGCTTAAGTTGTTTCCCCTGTTGCATCTTGCCATGCCATGCATATAACATAGGATCATGCTGGATCTTTTGCCGTAGTAGTAATTGTTGCATTCTGTTGTTTGTTTGAGGTTCGTTGCTTCTTCCCGGATAGGACGTTGAGATGATGTGAGCAACGAAAAGTTCTGCTACCTTGCGGGATCTCAGGCAAGTATACTCACTTGCTGCCATATGGCTACCTTTCATCACTTGATACCGATTCTTTCCGTTGTTCTTATTCTAGCCTGTTGTTCGATGCTTGAGTCTCGATCCTATTATATGTTTACCTTGCCGCCATGATATAGCCTTTTCCTTCCACTTCCTATCAACTGTTGTTTGTTTACCCTGTTGGCCCTCGTGTCGTAGTTGCATGCCTAGGTTTGTTTGTGCTCGAGTCTTGTTATCCTTTGTCGTATCACCTGTTTATTTGATAGTTGGGTTTTAATTCAATCAACAAACTGTTAATGTCTGGGGTAATAATAATTTGATGCTAAGGCACCGGCAGGAGGCCCGGGTTAGGGTTTTGAAGCCTGCTAGTGTCGAAACTAGGAAAGAGTCTTGTCTACTGATCCATGATGAGCGTGCTCACCGCATCCGGGTGGTAGTATGGGACCCCCCTCGATTTAGACCTGATCTGCAGCTTGTCCGAAGAGCCACACTTAGTTCGGGTGTTCCATTTGCTCCTTGCATAATGGGTTGGGCCCCCTTGGTTACTGATGATGATGATGATGCATATAGGGCGAGGCCTGTAGTGCCGGGGTGTTGTGTCCTGCGGGAGTTTTGCACACCTGCGCTGAGTATTCGGCTGCGTGGCTGGGACCTTATAGCTCCGTGGCTCCTAGGATGGGTTGTAGAGATGGTTTGGGTCGTGTCAAGCCAACCTGAGTTTTAGTTGGTGGCTTGAGTGTGTACGGGTACTGGAGCACACCCTGCAGGGATAAATCTTCTCGAGAAGCCGTGTTTTCCGCGGTTATGGATTACTTGGTGAAAGTACTAGCTAACAAGTACTCAGACAACTTACACCTAATGATAATAACTTGACTAGTAATAGTCTTATTGACACAATAACTTGATCCATCATTAATCAACCGTGTGAGTTATCCTTGGGTTGCTTCCTTAGTAGGGGGTGACATTGGATGGGTATTGTTTGGTGAGTAGTTGTAGTTGGTTTCGATACGCTATCTTATCTCCCTCTTTTAGCCGGAAGTTGTAGAGTGTTTCTGTAGTTGGTTAGTGCAGCCCGTTGCCGCTTATTTGCAATAATCCATTCCTTTCCGTTGAACCCAAAGTATTTGTATCTTGTGATGACTGGCTACGCCGGTATCTTGTGAGTATGGGTTATCCACTTGCCAGTACTTAACCGTACTGACCCACAAATCTCTTTCGTGGCTGCAAATTCCAACTTGCAGTCAACAGGTTTGAAGTCTGACGACGTTAGCTTGGGAATCCCTCCGGCTTGGCCTGGGCAGGGATTGGTCGCTCTCGGTTATCTTCAGGACTCTTAGTCCAATTTGTATCTTGTCCGTAGCCGGACACTTTGTTGTTTCTCCCGCTGTTATTTGGATCTTTGTATTGTATCAGTTGTATCTCTGACTCGTTTGAGTCCTCTTGTATATATCTCATTCTGTTGTTGTTGTGGATTATTCGTGAACTGTTGTAATGTTATCACAAGTGGCAACCTGGAAACGGTTATTATGTGGATTTTGGCGGGAATGCTGAAATCTGCATAGTGCCCGATCTCGGGGCGTCACAAATGGTATCAGAGCCTTGGTTCTGATTCCCGATATTGTTTCGATACGAATGGTTATCGAAGCAACGGGTCCGCAAAGCCTGTAGGTTAACCTCGCTAACGGTCGTTGTTTCTAGAGTGTCAAAAACTATTTTCTGTTAAACTATTTTGGAAACATCTCAATAGGATTCTTGTTTTCTCCTTATCTCTATTCTATTCCTCTCCCATCTTATTTGTTTTGGAGTCTACTCTCGTACTCAATCTTTCAAAGTGTTAGGATCCTACGTGGGTGGACGTTTTCTGAGCCTTTAGCCTAATAGTTTCGATCATCGGAAGATTCCTGGTGGAAGAACATCATCGTCACTCCGAGCAAGAATCCCTTGTTAGTGGTGTCGAGGAGATCAACTGGAAGCACGAAGAATCAGTAGTCGAACTTCTTTTCCCTCCCGGGTTAGCAGGTGGATTGCGAGGGCGCAATCCCTTGTTAGTGGTGTCGTCTGTAACACCTGGGGTGTTACCCCTTAGAAGTTGGTTGTTTTTTTTTTTGCATCACATGCATCACATAAGCATTGCATCATGTTTTCCAAACCCCTCAAAACTTCAAAACAATTTAAATTGTTCAAAACCCTAATGGAAAATGCAAACAACACATTCAAATCAAATCAACTCCTACTTGGCAATATTTCAAATGGGATTTTTAAAATTAAAATCTTGCAAATGAATTAAAGCTAATAATGTTTTTCCTAATTGCTTGAACCTATTAAATAACATTTGTTTATTTCCAAAATTCCAACCTCCAACCCTATTTGAACATTCCAACTAACAACTTATAATCAATTAAAATGTCCAACCTGTGCAAGTAATGTTAGCATCTGCTTTTATTTTATGTTTTGTAAATCAATACAAAAAATGTTGCATAACAATTTAAACACCCCAACACCCCAAGCCATTCTATCTCCCTTCCTATTCTTTTCTTACAAGCAAAAAAAAATGAGAAGGGAAAAAAAAATGGAAAGAGGGGTGTGGAGAGAGACAGACCAAGCCCACCCCTTACCTTTTCTTTCCCCAGCCCAATTCTTTTTTCTCCCCCAGGCCCATTGCTCTGGCCCAGTACCCCTTCAGCGTTTGGCGTCTTCTTCCTCGACGTCAGCATCGGTACGACTCCATCTGCACCGCCTGATCAACCTCCACCTCCACCCGATGTGCGCCGTACAAGCTCGCCCACCAGGATAAAAAAAGCCCCACCTCTGCCCTAGCCTCGCAGCAACCCTAGCTAGCCCTCCTTCCACCGCCGCCATCCTCTCTACCTCCATCTCCCTCTGTTTCTGAACCCAGCGAACACCACTGTACCTCCACGTCGCCGTCAGAGAACTGCCACCATCCCCTCGCCATGTTCCTCCTCGGGCCAAGCCAGCCACGGGAATGGAGCCCCCGTGGCCTGGCCTTCATCTTCGCTGAAGACGCGGAGGCGAGAGGAGGCCCGAGCCGGCGGCGCCGTCCGGCTTTTCCTCCGCCGCCGGCCCCTGTCGCCACCTCGCCGCGGCTGCCTCGACAGCGTCCTCAACGGCAGCACGAGGTGAGCGCCACTGCCCTTGCCCCTCTCCCTCTGTTCCCTCGAGCACGCCTCACCCCAACGCACTCTCGCGAGCCCGCCACCACCCGTCGTGCCACGCCGGTGATCCCCTTCCGATCGTTTCCCTGTCTGAAGATCGCAGCAGCACGCGTCTGTCAGTTTCGACAGATAACTCGCGGAGGCAACCACAAAACCCAACACCTCCCTTACCTGTCAACAAACACGAGTTCAGCGCACTGGTAGCGATGCCCTCGCGCGCACCCCGCGAGCTGGGTTCGATCCCCAGGGCGCCCACCCCTTTTTGGTGAATTAATCCGCGCGGTGCGGCCCCACCCGTCATACACCTCCACCGCTCCGTCACCTTCCACCCGCACGCGTGGCCGCCAGAGTGGCACCTGGCCCACGCGTCAGTGGCCCTGGGCGGCTGCTGCGCGGTAAAGCCCCTTTCTTGCCCAGTTTATTTCGCACACAGGCCCAGTCCACACCGTTTCCCCACATTTAAGTCCCTGAAAAATCACAAAACAGTCCCTGAAACTTCCAACATCTATAAAAATTGCAAATTAACCCCAAATTGCACAAACTTTATATGTATCCTAATCAAAATTCCATGAACTTTTCAAATATCACATTTGTTAACTGTTTTGCACAATTCAAATTGGTTCAAATTTCAAATTCAAACAATTCTTTTCCAATTTGGTTAATTCCATAATTAATTCATAATTAATCCAAATAACCCAAATAAAATATGTTTTTCAGTCCAAATTCATTGTACTTTCTGTTTATCAACTTTGTTTTGCAATTTGGGCAATTAAAATTAATGTTATTTAATAATCCTTAAATTGGTTAATTAATTGGCATAATTCATAACTTTCAAATGGTTGCTCCAAATTAAATACTCCAAACATGTTTTTCATCCAAAATCAAATGCCACACTTGAATATCAACTTTGTTTTCTGGTTTACAACAATTAATTTGAATAATTGTTTCACCTCTTATTTACTGCAATTTAAATTGCCAAAATTCATAACTAATTCATTTTAATTCCAAATCAAACAAATAAAATATGTTTTCCAATCAGTTTCATGTCCTTAACATGTTCATGCCATCCATATCTCTGTTTGCATCTTATCTTGTGTATTTTAGATCTTGTTATGCATGTTCACCTATATGACAACATATGGAATGTGTGGGCTAATTAATTCCAGCTATTACCCCATTCCATTTAAATTGCCTAACTCATCTACCTTATTGTTTTCAATGCTAAACAAACATTTAACTTGATGGTTAGATAAACAACTTGAACCAATTCCTATTTCTCCGGACTCCGGTTCCGATTAAATTGCTTAAGTTGTTTCCCCTGTTGCATCTTGCCATGCCATGCATATAACATAGGATCATGCTGGATCTTTTGCCGTAGTAGTAATTGTTGCATTCCGTTGTTTGTTTGAGGTTCGTTGCTTCTTCCCGGATAGGACGTTGAGATGATGTGAGCAACGACAAGTTCTGCTACCTTGCGGGATCTCAGGCAAGTATACTCACTTGCTGCCATATGGCTACCTTTCATCACTTGATACCGATTCTTTCCGTTGTTCTTATTCTAGCCTGTTGTTCGATGCTTGAGTCTCGATCCTATTATATGTTTACCTTGCCGCCATGATATAGCCTTTTCCTTCCACTTCCTATCAACTGTTGTTTGTTTACCCTGTTGGCCCTCGTGTCGTAGTTGCATGCCTAGGTTTGTTTGTGCTCGAGTCTTGTTATCCTTTGTCGTATCACCTGTTTATTTGATAGTTGGGTTTTAATTCAATCAACAAACTGTTAATGTCTGGGGTAATAATAATTTGATGCTAAGGCACCGGCAGGAGGCCCGGGTTAGGGTTTTGAAGCCTGCTAGTGTCGAAACTAGGAAAGAGTCTTGTCTACTGATCCATGATGAGCGTGCTCACCGCATCCGGGTGGTAGTATGGGACCCCCCTCGATTTAGACCTGATCTGCAGCTTGTCCGAAGAGCCACACTTAGTTCGGGTGTTCCATTTGCTCCTTGCATAATGGGTTGGCCCCCCTTGGTTACTGATGATGATGATGATGCATATAGGGCGAGGCCTGTAGTGCCGGGGTGTTGTGTCCTGCGGGAGTTTTGCACACCTGCGCTGAGTATTCGGCTGCGTGGCTGGGACCTTATAGCTCCGTGGCTCCTAGGATGGGTTGTAGAGATGGTTTGGGTCGTGTCAAGCCAACCTGAGTTTTAGTTGGTGGCTTGAGTGTGTACGGGTACTGGAGCACACCCTGCAGGGATAAATCTTCTCGAGAAGCCGTGTTTTCCGCGGTTATGGATTACTTGGTGAAAGTACTGGCTAACAAGTACTCAGACAACTTACACCTAATGATAATAACTTGACTAGTAATAGTCTTATTGACACAATAACTTGATCCATCATTAATCAACCGTGTGAGTTATCCTTGGGTTGCTTCCTTAGTAGGGGGTGACATTGGATGGGTATTGTTTGGTGAGTAGTTGTAGTTGGTTTCGATACGCTATCTTATCTCCCTCTTTTAGCCGGAAGTTGTAGAGTGTTTCTGTAGTTGGTTAGTGCAGCCCGTTGCCGCTTATTTGCAATAATCCCTTCCTTTCCGTTGAACCCAAAGTATTTGTATCTTGTGATGACTGGCTACGCCGGTATCTTGTGAGTATGGGTTATCCACTTGCCAGTACTTAACCGTACTGACCCACGAATCTCTTTCGTGGCTGCAAATTCCAACTTGCAGTCAACAGGTTTGAAGTCTGACGACGTTAGCTTGGGAATCCCTCCGGCTTGGCCTGGGCAGGGATTGGTCGCTCTCGGTTATCTTCAGGACTCTTAGTCCAATTTGTATCTTGTCCGTAGCCGGACACTTTGTTGTTTCTCCCGCTGTTATTTGGATCTTTGTATTGTATCAGTTGTATCCCTGACTCGTTTGAGTCCTCTTGTATATATCTCATTCTGTTGTTGTTGTGGATTATTCGTGAACTGTTGTAATGTTATCACAAGTGGCAACCTGGAATCGGTTATTATGTGGATTTTGGCGGGAATGCTGAAATCTGCATAGTGCCCGATCTCGGGGCGTCACAGCTCCTTTTCAAGGGGGGGGGAGATGATGCAACACACCCCATTCCACCAAGCCCAACACCTAACCGACCCATGACAATATCTCGAGCAAAGGCGATACATGACAAGGTGAACCCACTCCTCTCCCTCTATGTTTTCGATGAATTGGTGAATGGTGTGCTACCTTATGGAACAATCCTATGCATGCTCAGGTTTGATCCCACCATAGAGGCCCGATAAAGCGCCCAAAATTTTGCCCAAGGAGCTTTGGAAGAAGTCCGAGAAGACGACATCAAGGAAGAAGAAGAGAAGAGGGAGAAAGGGAGAAAACAGGGGTCCCCACCTCAAACCCCGGGCAGGCTGGCCCCCAGGCCGGACCACCCACAGAGCCTGCCGGCGTCCACCCGGCCTCCAGAAGGCACCACCGCGCTACATGCCGGGAGGCCACCCGAAGTTCCTGGCTTCATCCCGGCCTGCCAGCGCATGCACCTCAGCCCCAGGCGGCCCTCCCTCGTCTCCACCCAGTCCCAGGCGGCACGCTAGCACACCAGGCCGGCCTCGTGACGGCTCTCACCCCGGCCTCCTAGGCCGAGAGCCCTGAAAACTACGCAATTGAAGGGACTTTGCCCATTTTCACGCCTCACCTACCCCATTGGCTATTTAAGGGACCCCTTTGGCTAGATCTAGGGTTAGAGATGAATTTAGACAATTGAGCTTTGCTCCTGTACCACTCTTGTGAGGCTACTCCTATGTTTTGTACCTAGGACCGTATCAAGGCTACTCCTATGATGTGTCTCTAGGACCGTAACAATATTCATCGAGTTTCCTATCCTTTCCCTTAGGATTCAGTTAGGGACTTTCCAATCTTCCTCAACTAACCTTGAGTTTGTATTGGCATGGTGGACTGCACACGGGTGGTAAGCGGTTTCCTAAAAGGTAAGTTCGGTTGGATCGATCGTCTCATAGGTGGCCGTTGCCTTAGTTGACGGGAGATTGGGTTCTTCAGTACTTGCTAGTTATCTTTGTTTTCTCCACGATTCCCACTCCTTTCCCCTCTCGTGATCATCGTGTTCTGTGTTTGTTCTTCGTGCTCTTGGCCGATTCGTGAAGATCGGGCCACCCAAGAGGTTAACCCCTCCATCATTTCTCAAGTTGAGGAGTGCCGACCTCAGTCAACAACACTCAAAGCTATAACTTTCTACGCAACTGCTGGCCCAACCATGCAAGATAGCTAGGGAGTACTAAACTATTATTTGACTTCAGAATAATTCTTCTCGTTCCAAACGGAAAACTTAGTACAAATATGAATCAATACACCCATTCCATCCTTCTGTATGCGGGACTTAAATGATATGATGTATCCAGAATATAAAAATCCCACGAATAATCTAAATTACTTGCGCGCGAGATCATTTCGATCCACACATTGGTGACCTCTTGATGCAAATTATTAAAAGATTTTCGGCTGGGAATAAATACGAACATGCACGTGCGAAGCCATGTATAGTTTTAATTATGAAGAAATATACGAATTTTAATTGCCATGCGCTCCCTGGCCAGCCATGCTCTTAATGCTCACCAATCACAAAACATTCATCACATCGGAAGCTTATATAAACATTTGGCTGGGAATCATAGAACGATTTTCCCGGTACCAAACTGTCAATATACTCAGCAATTCCAGATCCGTGAATTTATTCATACATCCCGGAGGGAAATTTTTTGGACATGTAACACAGAAAGTAGTTATCGCACGATTGACTCTTTGCGCTGCAATATACTCTGCTCTCAAAATGTGGGAAAATAGCGGCCCTGCAATTTAATTGGCAGACTTATGTGTTTGGTATCACTGATGACTTCTGATCCAAGACCTGCACTTCCCCATTCGACGCGATGACAGCATACGGCCTGCATGCAACATATTGCAATGTCTCAGAAACTTTTATTTTATAAATATATTTTTTCCATAAAGATTTATGACTATATAGACATGTCATCGTTGTAGTTGTGGGTTGCTGCATGGTTGTGGAAGAAAAGGAGGTTGATGTGGCTCTCTGGTAGTGTGTTTTCTTTTTTTCTTCAGGTTGGAGTTTGCTTTTAGTTATGTTTCGTTTTATATCTGCTAGCAGTTTCATGGCATTTTATTTCGATTATATATGTGTGCACATGGATGCTACCACTGAAACTTTGAATTTCCGTTTTCATCGATAATGGAAATTGATCCCCAGTGGATCACGTGGGAAAAATATTAAATATATGGACTATTAACAATAGAAAACACAGAAAATTATGACGTCAGGAGTAGTTTTTTTGGGTCTAATAGCTAATTTTGGCTCTTGAAACATGCTAGTTAATAATTGGATTTTACTAAATAGTTCTTTGTAGGTTGAGAAATTTACGTAGTGTTACAAATAATCCCATGGTCTACAACACCATCGATTTCCTCCAAGCCTTCTGCTACCTTTCCTGCAAGGTGGCCAAAGCAACCAAGTAAAACTCAAGTGAAGAAACAGATTCTTATTATAATGTCGAATTCAGATGCTTTAATGGTTATAACCATGCATTCACAATTTGTCATACATACCAAGATCCTGGATGGGGGTTGTGAAGATAACATCAAGTATGTGATAGCCCTCCTTGGTAACCAATGGGAAATCACCTCCTGATGGACCTGCAGTTCCAACTGATGGCCTCCTCCAAACCTTCACGTAACAAGAAATGGAGATCAGTGGAAATGGTTTTATTTTGCCAGCTCAGCACAGACAATCTAAAGTTCTCAAATTCAACAAATCAAGTTGCTGGACAGAGTATGAAAATTTGTAAGTAATAATCAGATTGGTGAGCGGCGCACCTCCGCGTCGCCTAGGAACAAATCATCAATTTCTTCAGCAGTGTCAATCCAATTCCCCTGAAATGAGCTGCTCCTCTGTTAATGAACATTGCAGAGAACTGATCTGGTCTTTGGTGGCAGAAGGTAAGGTATTGCTTACACTTTTGATCAAAACTGGAATGGAACCCTCGACACCATTCACATATTTGTCGTTGTCAATGATAAAGGCAACCTGGCCAGCCGATTTAACAATACCCTGTGGACCCGGGCCAATCAATAGTTGCATATAAGAATATGAGATTATCGTAACTGATATAACAAAATATATGCACCGAAATGAAGCAAGCAAACAACTATATTGTATTTTCTGTCAAAGAAAAAACAGTGGCAGCCCCTTTCTGATGAACTTACTACAATGCTAGCTGCATGGTTCTTCCATTTATTAAGCAACAAATGACAAGTGATTACTTATACACGAGTCAGGGAGCCTGAATGAAAGTGCTAAATAAGTTTGTGAAGCTCCCTGCTCACCTTCTCCTGAATGAAAGAAGGCTCTCCAGTCTCGATTTTCCGGCGCCCAATTACAGCGGCCAGTGTGCCCTCTTCAATTACATCAGCATCAGTGAAAGCAAAGTCAATCTATACGTTAGTGAGCACAGTTTCAGCCTAAGATTCCATTCTTTATTTCCTGGAAGATTTACGATTGTGACAGAATTGGGCGTACTTGAGGGCCTTCCTCGCTGCCATTGCCTCTGACCTTTATCCCTGCTTTTTCTGCCTCACTTGCACAGATCACAGACCTGGCTGATCAACATTCAGAGCAAGCAAACATTGAACTGGAGCTGTACAGAATGGAACTATATATGGGCGTGATCGTGAAGCAATTGGAACAATACTTACGAGGGTACACCGACGATGTCAGTGAGCGACCCTCGCCGGAGGCGCGTGCCGAGGTACTGTACGGCGAGGCCCGAGGCGGCGCCGGAGCCGAGCCCGACCACCATGCCGCTCTTCACGAACTCGTCGACCTGTATGCCAAAGAACAAGTGGGGCTCAGCATTCCAGGGAAGCCGCCGCAAATACTGTCGACCGGACGGGCGGCAGAGCGTCGGAGAACCTAGCTCCCTTATTACCGTGAGCTTGGCTGCGTCGAAGAGGCGGACGACATCAGCGTCGGCGGCTGCCGCGCAGGCGACCGCGCGTCCCCGGGTACGGCGCGCAACGGAGGACGGGACAGCGTGGGGAGGCTGGAGGCGCGGCAACAGGGGATGCCGCGGGTGTGAGCTTCTTGCTACGCTTGCTCTGGCAACTGCTTCCATGCCGGCGAGGCGGTTTCGAATCTTGCCACACAGTCTGGGTAAGCAGCACGCCACTCAGGATAAGGAGTGCGCCGTGCACGTGCGCCGCGATAACAGCTAACCAATCACCTCCTCGCAATAATAGAAAATAATTAGCCGAAGAGCACTTCTATGGTATCCTCAATTAGATATAGACCGTCTATTTTTGTGGATCTAACAGTTTGTATTAAATCATACTAGTCTCTAATACCCGCATAGTATAAAACATACTAGTCCAGAATGTTAGAGTTAAAATTGGAAACTGTACAATAAAATGCAAAATCCCGTTGAAAATGGAAGGCCCCATAATTCCTGATATATCTCTATGCATCGAAGCAGGGTCGGGCAACTTCACGGCTAATGGTGGTCAAAACGAAAGGTACTCCTGTCAAAAAAAAAAAAAAAAACGAAAGGTACTGGTGTTGATGGACCATGGCTTCATCCTGTACATGAATTCCGGCCACGATGTTAATCTTTGCAATCGTGCTGCATGACCGGCTGGCCGTCACGTTCTATACTTTACAGGCGGGACGCCATGCGAACGTTGTTCATCTTGTTCTGAATCTCGGTTTTCGAACTGTCTGTCCGGCCATAAAATAAGGGATTAAGTTATCATAATTTTAGGCTAATATAATGGAATATTTTGGTGAGATTTGCAAATCAATTAAATACTTCCCAATTAATGGTCTGAATGGCGTCTCTCAACCAACGGTTAGATTTTAATTCATACTAGTCACCTCTGTCGAGTAGTCGCACCGGCTATATTAATATAGCAAACAAACCGAACAACTTTGAGACCTCTGCCGGGGCAAAAACAGCACAACCATGCCCAAAAGAACAACAAGAGAACGAAAAAAGAAAACAATGCCAGAAACGTCGAATCAACGAAAATGAAGAAGGTCCAAAACCGCTGCGCCCACCGAAGTATTCCACCATTTGTTGCATTCGACGTGTCGTATACTAAGCAACACCTCCAAGAAGGACTGCGACGACGACGGTGCTTCTTGGACTAGTCTCAGGATTTCTCCCGGTAGACGGAGGGAAGTGGTATAGGGGTATCTCCGACGCCCCTCGAGAAGGACGGCGGCGCCCGCAGGTGCAGTCACGCCGGTGCCGACAGAGGCCGACAAAGATTTCTCCTGACCCCAATCATACCACCTCCCTAGACACATCCTCGGCTCCACCGAGCACCCCACCAATCAGCATGTGCCATCACCGTCCTGAGACCATCGACGTCGTCTCTCTGTGGCAAGCATTGCGAGGCCGGCCAGACCGAGGAGAGACATCGACATATACGGGTCCACAGTTCCGCAACCACGTCGGAGGGATCGACCTCCACCGCCATAAGGCAGTAGCAGTCCGCACGCATCAGCAGGATCACACCAGGCTGACAAGCCCGGCCGGGCCCAAAACGGGCCAATGAAGCTCCCGCCGCCGTCTATGTTTCACCGATAGAGTGCATCTTTCTAAGGCTAACATCGTGATTATATTGACTAAGAAGGAACAATTAGAAATTACACATGTCTTCACAATCATAGAAAATAAAACCGAGAGAAATTTTGAAAATATATTTACACATTGGTAACTCAGTCGTCCACACTTGTGGTGGGATCTTCCTTGTATCACGTCGATTACCTTCTGGGATAAACGAGGGGGCTAGGATTTTTGTAAAATGAGCTCCCTCGCTATCCGACAAATCTGATTTATTCCACCCACCAACTGCATTTCTCCTCATTTGTGTCGTCGCTATATATAATCATCAAACTACTGCTCGTCACACCATGGCTAAATTAGGGGATTCTTTAGGGATAGATTGCCACATCATATACCATTCATTCTCGATTATGAAATCTAAATCATCCATGTTCTGGCCAGCCAATTTATAGGAAAGCACCATACCTTAACAAAGGTGCCATATTTGTGCGTGTTGACCTTATTTCTTTATAGGTAGCTTGGAATGAGTGGCCTCCAGAAAACTTTTACGGCCAATTCTTTGCGTCATACTTCAAATTTCTCCAACTTCAGTCTAGAGTTTATGTTTTGGGATTTTCATAATTTTTATATTCAAAATTTCTCCTTGGATAGGATAATTTGATGCTAGCCACTCTCCATGTTTGATATCAGAAAAGTACAAAGATCTCAACGAAGTCTAGAGAAAATGTTGCTACAATTAACCAACCCGGCTGTTTGGATTCAATGCAATAAAATGATGTAACTCAAGAGAGTATTGAAAAAAAAAATATTCTCGATGCAACAACAACATCCCATAGGGTTAAACTCTTTAAAACTAGGTAACATGTTGGTCTTAATTTTTTTAGTGCAGCCAATTGCCCCTGAAGAGCATGCATAAAGATTTCTTTGGACAAAGGTTACTTCCTAGGAAGCTCAACTATTGTTTTACTAACTAAATACCGAAGATCCTCAAATTAACAAGTAAGCGCCTTCCAAACATCCTCGAACCATGTGAGAAAGGATGGTCAAGCTTACAAAACGATAACTTTATTCGGCTGCACATTTCCACTAGCGTAAGAATTCCACAGAGGGTTGTGACCAACTTCCATATGGGCGAAGCATCCCAGTTACGCCTACACTTTTACTCTCCAAGTACACTATCAACCCGGATCCATCCAGTAGATATAGAGATAATATGTAGTGATTATTTAGGTCTACCGCCAACTATGTAGTAATCGTTTGTTGTTCTTGTGTTATGCCCTTTTTTTATTTTCTTGTTTTGAACTCCCTTCAATTTACACACTAATTAAATTAAGTTAAGAGGTTTTCCCTAGTAGGAAATAATAGTCTAGGACCAAGAAGACAACTCCTAACTAAAAGTAATCTATACCAGCAATCATTACATGACACACCAAAAAGATAAATCGAGCGAGTTCATTCTCAAGTCCGAGTTGTAATCTCGCATAGACCTCAATCCCATGACTTCGACTTCTCTAATAGAATTGGCGCATAGATCACCCGAACAAGCACACAAAGGTACAACCTGCCAAAAAAATAAGAGACAAGGCATATCTGGTTTGGGCGACTCATAGGAGGAACTTAATTACACTTATTGCGACAAATGTCACACCATTTGATTACTCCGCTCGCCACCACTATAGTTTTTCCCACCTTGCAAATGGATCCATTGGAAACTTTTCGGCATCATACAAAGACACCTCCATTGCATATCACCGTGCGGCCTCAAGTCAAAGCATAGGTCCTTTGAATGTATGACCTATCTATGCCATTAAAGCAATGGCCCGAGGGTTAAAAAATTCTAGAACATTGATATTATTACAATAGTCACACATGTGTCGAGTTTTTCACCCAGAGAACAAGAACACGAAGATAGAGTGGGAGCCAAAGCTCCAAGACAAACCTCTAACGTGGAGAATGACACACATAAATGAGAGATGCATACTACGTTACCTAGCTCATGTGATAACCCATATATTGCACTTTGGCATGTTCCACTCTTAATAAATCAAATTTAAAACCATCTACCTACTATATTATACTGTATCTGTGACCATATAAGAACATGGTTGGAATTTATATATCCATCAACTTACTACTCACTGTCTCCCTTAAGAGTGTTTGACAGTTCAACTACATGTTCCTTCAACCTGTTTGATTCTGGTGCAGATTACTACACTGTTTCAGTTTATAAAGTTAGTCGGCAGGAGTGGCCTCTGGGAAACATCTACCACAGCTTGCCGAACTAGACCATGTTCATTCTCTATGTGTCGTGTGATCCGTTGTTTAACTGCACGTTTTCCGTACATGTGTTGTTCAACTCGATGGGATGGCGCGGTGGAAGAATGAGGCGCATGTCCCGCTATGTTCTCCCACATAATACGTGTGTTCTAAAGATTTCTCGCAACCATTAAGCTTTTTTTTAGAAATGGGGTAAGACCCCGGCCTCTGCATCGAGTGATGCAACCGTAGCGATTCAAGCCTAATACTCACTATCTAGGTTGCTAGGGTTTGTACTCGTGATCTCCTACTCCCAAAACTTTAAATCCACACATCTAGAGGTTAAGAACATGGAACTCCTATGCATCCCCATCCATCAACTAGATGAGAGAGAGAGAGAGAGAGAGAGAGAGAGAGAGAGAGAGAGAGTACATACCCGCACCATCCATGGTGGAAAGGAAGGAGGAAGAAGATCTCGGGGTAGTCCAAGGCAAGGAGGAGGGCTCCCGGCGGTGGAGCACCCGATTCCGGCGGCAGAGAGCTTGGGGTCGGCGGCGGTTGTGAGGGAGAAGAGGGAGGGCGAGTGTGGGGAAATATGATTGGATCTTAGTTGACCCCCGCTCTCCCTAGATCTTATCCCGGAGAAACGCCTCAGGCAGAGCCTCCGGTGGTTCCACCGGAGCCTCCGCTCCCCGCCCAGCGGAGCCTCCGGTGGTTTCACCGGAACTTCCGCCGCTTGTCCAAACAGCCCACCAAAATATGGTCCGCTAAGCAATTTGCACCAGCGGGGCCTCCGGTGGGTTCCGGTGGACATGGGCAGCGGAGCCTCCGGTGGTTTCACCGGAGCCTCCGCCAGACCAAGTTTTCGTGCGCCAAAATCATAAAAACAAGAGCATTAAGAATGGAATAAAGTTTTGGGTAGGGGAAGCTTGGGTTGGAAATTAGTCACTGATGTACAAGAGACATTACTCTAAGGGGTTCACAATAAGCAAAAGAGATAGAAAACCGAACCCGCACGAGTTGTCAAGAGGGAGGTATGATACGCGTAAAAGAGCCAAAATACCAACGGTCGGTGGCGGAAGCCACCATGTTTGAGTGTGTACTTTGGCACCGCGAAGATATATCTTGGGTCCAAAAATACTACTCACAATTAAGCACAATAAGCCACAAATTGACTAGATATGCAATAATGAATTGATTTTCGCAAATAAGAGGAGTGTATACTCATGAGTTGAGTAACGCTCCCCCTATATCCATGCCTACATCCAAACCTAATAGCATGCATAATGAAGGTACATATGCAAGGTTTCAAGTGAAGTTGGAAGAATCGATCCTCAGCAAAGCTCGAAATCTTGGTTCATCAAGGGCCTTCGTGAAGATATTGGCAAGTTGATCCTTGGTGGGGACATATGAGAGATAAATATCACCTTTCTCAACATGACCCCAAATGAAATGATGACGGATCTCAATGTGCTTCGTCTTGGAGTGAAGAACGGGGTTGTAGGCGATCTTGATAGCACTCTCATTGTCACAAAGAAGAGGCACCTTGTCAAAATGAATACCATAATCCTTCAAGGTTTGCCTCATGCAAAGAAATTGGGCACAACAACTTGCCGCAGAGATATACTCGGCCTCGGTGGTGGAGAGAGCAATGCAGTTCTGCTTCTTTGAAGACCAACATACCAAGGAGCGGCCCAGGAATTGGCAACCCCCGGACGTGGACTTCCTATTCGTCTTCTCTCCCGCTTAATCCGCATCCGAATATCCAATGAGCTGAAAGCTTGAACCCTTGGGGTACCAAAGACCGAATTTGGGGTATGAACTAAATATCGAAAGATTAGTTTCACAGCTTCCAAATGACTTTGCCTCGGGGAGGCTTGAAACCTTGCACATTTACCTACGCTATACATGATATCTGGTCTATATGCACAAAGGTAGAGCAAAGAGCCAATCATGTAGCGGTATACCTTTTGATCTAGCTCTTTACCGTTGGGGTCGGGTTTCAAGTCGGTGGTCATGGACATGGGAGTCATCATGTATATTAAATATCTTGAGCATGTCTTGAGTCTATTTGGCTTGTTTGATGAAGGTTCCTTCATGATATTGATTCACTTCAAAGCCAAGGAAGAACTCCAACTCTCCCATCATAGACATCTCAAACCTATCGGTCATAAGTATACCTGGCCAAAATTCGGGCCGGGCCTAAAAAAAATACCGGGCAAAACTCAGGCCCGAGCCCGGCCCGGCCCGACTGTCGGGCTACAGAAATCGGGCCCGACCCGATGGTGCTGTCGGGCTCAGCCCGGCCCGGGATTTTCGGGTCGGGTCGGGTCGGGCCGTCCGGGCCGGGCTGCCCATGGCCAGGTATAGTCATAAGCTTGCAAAACTCCTCATTGAACAAGGTGTTAGTAGACCCAAAAATGATGTCATCCACATAGAGTTGGCACATGAACAAGTCACCTCCAACCGTCTTGGTAAAGAGGGTGGGATCGATTAAACCAACATTAAACCCACGATCCACTAGAAACTCTTTAAGGTGCTCGTACCACGCACGTGGAGCTTGTTTAAGTCCATAAAGGGCCTTATCGAGTTTATAGACATGATCGGGGTGGTTGGGATCCTCGAATCCCGGAGGTTCTTGACATATACTAACTCATTAATGGGACCATTGAGGAAAGCACTCTTAACATCCATTTGTTGTAACTTGAAATTATAATGAGATGCATAAGAAAGTAAGATGCGAATGGATTCAAGACGAGCTACGGGGGAAAAGGTTTCACCGAAGTCAATACCTTCGACTTGAGAAAAACCTTGAGACACCAATCTTGCCTTGTTGCGAATGACAATACCATCTTTGTCTTGCCTGTTCTTGAACACCCATTTGGTGCCAATAACATTTTTGCAATCCTTGGGTCTTGGAACTAGTTTCCGCACTTTGTTGCGCTCGAAGTTATTGAGTTCATCATGCATGGCTTCAAGAAAATCTTGATCTTCGAGTGCTTCATAGACCTTCTTGGGTTCAATGAAAGAGACAGAAGCATGAGCCTTGCTAAAATCCGCCAATTGCCTCCTAGTGACCACTCTTCCACGAACTTGCCCAAGAATCTTGTCATCCGTGTGACCCGCTCGTTCAAGATTCTCTAGACTTCTCTTTGCTCTACGTGCTAGCATCTCCTCCAAAGATTCCTTGGACATAGATTGAGAATCACCTTCTTCATCGGAGACATGTCCATCTTTATTTCGTCCTTGATCAATAATGGGTGATGAATCACCACAAGGTTGAGCTCTCTCAACAATTATGGAATCTTGATCATGATTAAGATGACTAGCTTGGCCTTGATTGCTCGTTTGTCCTTGATCGTTAACTTGAGGGCTTGGTTCATCTTTTCGAGTAGCTTGATCATCAATGGGTGTAGTCAATGGCTCCACTTGAGTGGGGCATAGTCCTTCTCCCTCCGTTATCCGGTAACCCTCAATGGGGATTATTTAACCAATCCCCATTCTTCTTATGAAGATTTGAGGAATTGCATCTCCTACAACACCATGATCTATACGCCCCCTTGGGAGCCGTTATCCTCATCAAACACCAAGTCTATAGCTTCTTCAACTTGTCTGGTAGACTTGTTGTAGACTCTATAGGCGTGAGCGTTTGTGGCATAGCCAACAAAGATACCCTCATAAGATTTTGTCTCAAATTTTGACAACCGTTTACCTTTCTTGCGAATGAAGCACTTGCAACCGAAGACCTTGAAGTAAGATACATCCGGTTTCTTGCCCGTGAGAATATCATAGGGAGTCTTGTTCAATATCTTGCGAAGATATAACCGGTTGGTAGCATGACATGCGTTGGAGACGGTTTCGGCCCAAAATTTATAGGAAGAGGAGAACTCCGCAATCATAGTCCTAGCCACATCCATCAAAGTCCGGTTCTTTCTCTCCGCAACACCATTTTGTTGAGGGGTATAAGGAGTGGAATATTGATGACCAATGCCTTCTTCACTAAGAAAACCCTCAACGGTATAGTTCTTGAACTCCGATCCATTATCACTCCGGATGGCCAATATGGTAGCATTGTGTTGGCGCTCCACTAGAGTGATGAACTCAATGACTCTCTTTTGAGTTTCACTTTTCCTATTGAAGAAATACACCCAACAATATCTTGAATAATCATCCACAATCACCAAGCAATACTTGTTTCCTCCAAGGCTATCATAGGATAGTGGACCAAAGAGATCTAAGTGAATGAGCTCGAGAATTCTTGTGGTGGAGATAGTTGTCTTGGTTGGGTGAAGTTCTCCATGTTTCTTCCCAAAGGCATAAGAGCTACACACACGATCTTTAGCAAACTTAGCCTTGTTTAGTCCTAGAACATGATTTCCACTTTGAAGGTCATGCAACATTCTCATATTGGTGTGGGCTAACCGGCGATGCCAAAGCCAGCCCATATCAACTTTAGCCATTAGGCATGTCGCGGCACACGTGTCTCCTTTAGAGAAGTCCACTACATACATGCCGTTCTCGACAAATCCAACAAAAGCTACTTCAAGAGTTGTTTCCCAAGTGACAATCACATTCGCTTTATTAAAGAACGAGGTAAAGCCACAATTCGCAAGTTGAAGAACGGACATCAAGTTATAGCCAAGGGACTCAACAAGGAGAACATTCTCAATTGATAAATCAGTTGAGATAGCCATCTTGCCTCGTCCAAATACCTTAAGATCGGACTTGTCACCAATAGTAACGCAATTGGGATGAGGTAATGGAGGTTCAATATCACTCATTGTGTCATAGCTTCCGGACATATGTTGGGATGCACCACTATCCACTGTCCATCTACCTGACCCGGAAGCACTTCCCTACAAGAGATCAATTTATTGATTTAGGTACCCATCCTTCAATGGGTCCTCTTTTGTTAGTAACAAGGGTCTTAGGAACCCAAATAGTCCAATGATAATCATCACCATAAGAAGTACCAACGTATTTAGCATAAACATGTCCATCTCTAGATTTCATAAGAACATAAGATGGGTTATATTTTCCGGCGAAGTCATTGTGAGTGATGCTCCCCCTAGAGGTCTCACCACCCACAATGGCGTTGGTCTCCTTCTCCTTGGTCACCTCTCCCTCTTTCACAAAGACAACATTTTGAGAGGGGGAAGTGACATTCTTGGATTTCTTCTTTGACTTGGAAACAAAGCCAAGTTCTTCTTTTCCTTTCTTGGCTCCTTGAGAGCTTATGGCATCATTGAGAATTTTCTCTTTTCCTACAATGTTAGTTGTAGTGGAAGAGGTAGGCATGATAAGAATACTATTAGAGGAAGATATCACTTGTTTATTAGATTGTTGAGCTAGAAGCTTGTTCCGAGACTTGGTGAGTTTGTCATGAATTTCTTTAAGAGACATGAACTCCTTTTTCTAGTTTTTCATGATTCTCAACAAGTTCTTCATGAGTTATTCCTAGCTTCAACTCTTCTTCTTCAAATACCTTAAGTAAAGCAAGAGATTTTTCATTATCTTTCCTAAGTTTGGAGACACTAATAGCATAAGTATCTTGTAGACTAGATAGTCTCTCTTCGAGAGAGGCTCTCATGGATTTCTCTTTTTCAAGAGCTTTGACAAGCTCATCGTCATGATTCGCATGGCTACCGCCATGGCTCTCCAAGGTCATGATGATTTCCTCCTTCTCATCTATGAGGGAGTTAGCATCATCAAGTTGCCTTAAGAGGGCCTTAACCTTTTCTTTAGTTTCACCTTCAAGACTACATAACCACGAGCCTAGATTCTTAGCCTCCTCATCATCAACAACGTTTTCAACACAATCCAATAATGAGGGAGAATTAGTGGCAATAGACTTGGAGGTGGAAGATATTACCGCGGTGGCCTTTGCCATGAGACATGTAGGTCGGATCGATGCCTTGTCATTGGGGGATTCAAATAGAGAGACCGATGAAGAGGAAGTCGTAGCTATGGCGACGTGGGCAACACCTACGACTTCATCTTCTCCTTCATCTCCAGAGTAGTATGTTTCCAATGTGGGGCCTTCTTGAACATATAGAGCCCTTGGGACTCTCCTAGCGAGATTCTTGTTTTGTGGAGCTTTGTTCTTGTCCTTGTGAACAATCTTCCCTTCATTTTCTTCTCTTGGCTCAAACGGACACTCCTTGACGATATGGTTTGCACTTCCACAATTGAAGGATGTCCTTGGCCGCTCCCCTTTCTTCCTAAAGATCTTGTTCCTTGAAGGCCTAGGAGCATCGGCCTTGTGAGCCTCCCATCTCTTCCAATAACCATGCATGGCAAGAGCGATGCACTTATTAGAACCTTTGTATGTGTCTTCATAGTCCTCATCATCATCATCATCCTCATCCACTTCTTCTATCTTAGCAATCGCCTTAGACTTCTAGGCGAGGTTTGGAGACTTTCCAACTCCTGTTGAGCGAGCGAGAGCATCATCCACGCTCTTGTGAGATAGGGATATAGCTATGAACTCACTAATAACACCAATGGAGTTGATGGAATTGTAGTCGGATCTTCTTCGAATGCTAGTGGAGAGGTTCTTCTCGAATGGAGTTATGGCCTTGACAAACTTCCTCTTGATCCACTCATCGGAGATTTCCACTTTTCCAAAATCCCTTAATTGATTGCCAATGGTGACAACTCTTCTATATAGCTCCTCGGGACTTTCGTCTTGAAGCATAACGAAGTTCTCGGGCTTGTCAAGAGTAACATCATATTTGGATGATTGGATGCTAGCATTGCCTTGGAACAAGGTGTCAAGTTAATCCCAAGCCTCCTTGGCGGTCTTGATACCTCGGATGTGTTCAAGATGTTCTCTTGGGAGAGCCTTTTGGATAGTGACAAGAGCGGTCTTGTTGAGTTGCAATTCCACATCTTCTCTTGGAGTCAAGTTGCTTGGATCATGGGGGTGGAATCCATGGAGAATGCTTGTCCACAAAGCGGTGCAAGATCCTGAAATATGAGACTCCATATCGAACTTCCAAGATGAAAATTCATTAGTGTTAAGCATGGGAGGAACTCCAACATTAACCATGTGTGGCATTGTGGCAATGGGATGGATAGAATCATAATTGGGAGGTGGTGGAACTTTAGAGTGAGACCCTAAACCGTTAGCCGATTGAGACTTGGAGCCTTCGGAGCTCCCACCGCTCTTAGTCTTTTTATCGGCTTTTGTTTTGGCTTTCGTCTTAGCTAAAGCAATGTTAGCTTCCCTTTCGTCGATGTACGGAATGGACTCTTCATCCGAGCTAACATCATTGGCGGTGAGAGGTGGTTCCTCGGACTCCTTGGTTTTCCCCATCAAGGCATCCATCATTTTCTTTATGCTAGAAACCTCCGAACTAACACTAGAGCTAACCTTGGACAATTCGGTTTGGATGGTTCCAACCGTTTCTTGTAGGTTAGATATAGTTTCGGCCATTTTGGCGATTTCCGCATTAGAACTTTCGGGGGCATTTTCATTGACCATTATACTCTTGGGCGGTTAAGCCCTTAGCAAGAGCCGAGGCTCTGATACCAATTGAAAGTGGACTATGGTCAACTACAGGGGGTGAATAGGTTGACTACTAATTTTTCTTTTCTTTTCTTTTTAGTAGGGCTAAGCAAGATAAGATAAGGTTCTCTAGATGTGCATATAGGTGAGCAACCTATGTGGACAAGATAATATGCGCAACGGAAGTAAAACGAAAGGTAGCAAGATAAACCACAAGAGTAAACAAGGTGTCAAGGATATGATTCCCATAGTTCCTTCTTAATGAGAAGTATGTCTACATTGGAGAGGTGGGAAGCCACTTAGGAACTCCTCAATAGCACTGTTGTGCACACCTTATTCTCCTTGAGCTTCTCCGATGAGGGAGATTCTCGTTTCCACTATGAGGTCGACTTGGAGGCGTTGACCAAACCTTTACACGAGCTCGAGGTCACTCCACAAGATGGATGGAGGCTCTCAAGCAATCTGAAGCTTCTTGCAACAAGGTGGAAGCTACATGCACAAGATCTACTAAGGTTTCTAGGACTCAAGTAGGATTGTAGATCTACTAGGTTATGGTGAATGGATTCGAAATTCCTTCGGTGGAAGTGTGGATCTAGGTCTCCTCTAGCTCTCCACAAAGTATGGGAGTGAGTGGGTGGATGGAGAGGGATATCTAGATGGGTGAAGCTTCCATTAATGGCTAGGAGAGAGAGTGGAAAAAAGCTTCGCATTTATGAGGAAGGGAAGGGGTATTTATACCCCTTCCCACAAGTGGCCGTTGAGCATTCCCAATTGCACCGGAGGCTCCGGTGCTTTAACTGGAGGCTCCGGTGGTCTTCTTATGAGCGCAAGCGCGCAGGCAAATCCCTTTTTCTCTTGGGCCAGAGGGGCGGAGGGTCCGGTGGATTTGGCGGACGCTCCGCCCACCGGAGCTGCAACGGAGGTTTCGGTGGGGCCTCCGCCCTTATCCAACAGAGCCATGTTTTAGCTGAGGTACCACCGGAAGCGCACCGGAGGCCAGCCCCCAGTGCGCCAGTTGAGAGGGCGGAGCCTCTGGTGGTTTCACCGGACCCTCCGCCCACCGTAGGCGCACCGGAGGTTCCGCTGGAGGGTCCGCTCTTATCCAACAGAGCACTATTTTAGCGGACCTGTCGGGGGGTTACCCCCGAGTAGGGTAAAGACAGGTGGTAAAGGCCGCTTACAGAAGAGAGGTTTGGTCGAGTAGCCGACTACCAGGTACTCGCTACCCGGTCGACTGCTACCCGGTCTCACCTCAAGATGACCAGAAGGAGATATCAATCAAGTTCTACCCTGACGAGTAGAAGGTTTGGCCCGAGTACAATTGGCGGGAACCATTGGCGGGAACCTACTCGGGCCAGAAAGTCAAAGGAGCCGTTCTGACACAGGATCCCGCGTATCCTGGGTCCGTACTTGGCAGCATTCGAACTACTGTTCACGTGGGGACGGCCTGCCTGACAGTGACAGCATGGAAGCAGGCCGTGGCAGGATAAGGGGGGCCTACTCTGTGCCTAGGTACAGTGATACCAGTCTGTCCCCTAGTTTTGCCCAACGACTTTACAGAAGCAGCCAAGGTTAGGAACCAAAGCTGTCAGCGGGTACTCGGAGAAAGGACGATGTGCACACTATGTCGACACTTGTCTAGATTTGGACGTATCCGGCTGGGCACCGTGTATATAAGGTGCCCCGCCGCCTCCTGCGCGAGGCACGTACACACAGGCTCATAGTGAACCCTAGAAACCCTAAGTTCTTGACCTAGCTCTACTCGGAGAAGAGAGAGAGGCTACTCGGTAGAGGCATCATTTGTACTGTGGTTACTCGGAGAGACATCGTAATACATAGAGAAAGGCAGGAGTAGGGGTTTTACCTCCTCACGAGGGCCCTGAACCTGGGTACATCGTGTTGTTCGTGTTGTGTGGATCTTACCTCACGCGGCTACTCGTCGCGTGATCCCTCCCCGGACACCTCCAGCGTCCATCGTCCCCACATCTTTAGCCATCCCATGGCATCTGCCGCGACACCACCACGACAGTTGGCGCCCACCGTGGGGCAACCAGCGGCGCTGGCTGGAGTTTCTGTTCGGACGGGATCTTCTTCGGCGGAGCGCGTAGTTTGTGGCCTTGTCCACAGATTCGGCTCCTTCGACTTCGTCACCGACAACGCCGGCTGTTTCGGCGGCATGGCCATGCCGGAGGGCGGCTCTGTGATCTCCTTCGGATCTCACCTCGTCTACGTCGCCACCGTCGCCAACAGCGCCTACCCCGAGCTGGTGCATGACGCGGAGGATCCTCCTGCGGTGGTTGCTGCTCGCGGAAGGCCTGCATGCAGCACCGCATGCTGCGCTGAGGTGATGGTGACGGGCTTGGCGGCAAACACTGGCGCTGCGGCCGTCGTCGAGGAGGTTGACGACCCGCCTGCTGGTGGCAGGAACCACCGGCCCTACGAGAAGGAGAGCAACCTGCCGCCTTCCGCGTCCACGGTCATCCCCGCGTCTGCTGCGCGAACCGGTATGCCCACTCCCACCGACATCGAGCTCCTAGCCGCGAGGGAGCAGCTCGAGCGGCAACGCCAGGAACTGCTTGCCGAGCAGGCGGAGTTGGAGAAGATCAGGCTTGAGCTGAGTCTAGACCAGCTTGAGTACAACAAGGCTCACGGCTTCACGCCGGTTGCCAGGAGGCCTAGCAGAGTAGGCGCTACGCGGCGCAACCTGGGTGCCGAGATGGCGACAGTTGCGGAGGAGCCCGCGCAGTCCGCCACCGCGAACACCTTCACAAGGCCAAGGTATAGCACACCCGCCAAGACGCTCAGAGCTGCACAGGCCGTCGCTGCCGAGTTGCCGCGCCTAGATGGAGAGGCGCGGCTCAGGCAGCAGGAGAGGCTCAACGAGTTGGTGTTGGAAGCCGCCAGGCAGAACGAGGAGTTCCGCAAGGCCAACCCGGGAGCTGGAGCTTCGCAGGTGGTTCACTCGCACGCGGCTAGATCTAACGATCAGGCCTCGTCTCCACATCCTAGCCGCGAGAAGAGCCGCAGCGGGCGTTCGGGTAGAGACAGGCAAATGCAGGTGTATGACCCGGCTGCTGCCGCGAAACAGGTTGCTGTGCCGCAGCAGCCCGGGCAGGAACACAACGCTGCAAGAGCAGGCTCTCAAGCCCATCAAGCTCAAAGCCGTGCCCGAGAAGCCGCGCGTCCGGGTACTTCTCGGCAACCCGCAGCTCAGCCTACTCGGCAGAGGCAGCAGCCGCGCCCAGTGGCACCAGTCGCCAACCCGGTGGAGCAGCCCGCAGCTATGCATGTGGATAGGTATGATGATGGCTACTCGGCTATGGAGATGGCTGGTTATGATATTCATGACCGCGTTGGTGAGCGCGTGTTGGCGCCTGGAGATGCAAGACACCAGTTGGACCGTATCAGCTTGTCGGCGCGGCTTGAGAGCACGGGTCCCCCTGGCCCCGAGTGCTTTGGCCCGCGCATCATGAACGAGCCTTCCGTGAAGGGCTTCCAGCTCGCAAGAGGCACCAAGAGCTACAATGGTAGCACCAAGCCCGAAGATTGGCTCAATGATTACGTCACCGCGGTCCACATTGCGGGTGGCAACAGGAGATGGGCAGTGCGGTACGTCCCGCAGATGTTAGAGGGTCCAGCTCGCACTTGGCTCAACAACTTGCCCAAGCACAGCATTAACTGCTGGCTGGACTTCTCGGACGCCTTCGTCAGCAACTTCACCAGCACCTACAAGAGGCCGAATAGGCCACAGCAGCTGTCGGCTTGCAGGCAGCGAGAAGATGAGACGGACCGCGAGTACCTTACTCGGTGGAGCACCTTGAGGAACACTTGTGAGGGTGTGAATGAAGCACAGGCCATCACTTGGTTTGCGCAGGGTTGCCGACATGGCAGCATGCTTTGGCAGAGATTGCAGAGAGAGATGCCGAACACCTTGGCCGAGACCATCAAGATTGCGGATCAGTACGCACTCGGTGATCCTACTCAGCCACTGATGGATTCCTCTGAGCCGAGAAGAAACTTCAACAGCAGCAAGCGCAACGAGTTCCGCAACAAGCGCCGAGTAGATACTCGGTATGATCCCGAAGAGGTGAATGCAGTGAATGTTGGAGGCGGTGGCGGCCAAAGGCAGAAACCTGCTGGAGCCTACGGGCAGAACCAGAACCAGGGCCAGGGCAACAAGAAACCGTTCCGCACTGCGCAGCCGGGTAGCGGGAACTCCGAGCAGCCGAAGAAGTTTGTCTTCGATGACATGAAGGATGGCCCATGTAGCTTCCACACTCACCACCCCTCAAGGCCTGCGAACCATACTACTCGGCAATGCGAATGGTGGGATGTGATCAAGAGTGATGGCTTGCCTCCTCCTCCTCCTCTGCCAGCCGCCAATGCCACTGTTCAGTCTACTCGCGCTCCCGCAACTCGGCCGCCAGTCTATCCGAGAAGAGAGAATGTCAACCAGGTGGCTTTAGGAGCCAACCGGAACTTCAACAATGAGAGATACCGCAACAACAACAACAACTACAACCGCAACAACAACAACAACAGAGGCAACAACAGCTATCAGGGCAACAACAATGGCAACAATGGCAACAATGGGGGCAATGTCTCCAACCAGTACCAAGAGCACCATGAGAGCTATATGATCTTCACTTCTGAGGCAGTCGACAAGCAGTCACAGCACAGGCGGGCCATGGAGGTCAATGCAGTGATTCCGGTTGTCCCTCACTACATGTATTGGTGTGACCAGGAGATCAGGTGGACTCGGGCAGATCATCCCAAGGTGATGCCCAATCCGGGTACCTATGCCTTGGTGCTGGATCCTACCTTCCTGGGCCCCGAGAAGAATGTGAGGTTCAGCAAGGTGCTAATCGACAACGGCAGCAGCATCAACATTGCGTACAAGGACACACTCGAGAAGCTTGGCCTGGCCGAGAACATGATGCTGCCTAGCAAGACCACTTTCCATGGCATTGTGCCCGGGATCTCATGCAACCCGATTGGCCGAGTATGGATTGATGTGCTATTCGGTACTCGGGAGAACTGCCGCACAGAGCGCCTGCAGTTTGAAGTGGTGGATCATCAGAGCCCCTATCATGCTCTACTCGGCAGGCCTGCTCTGAGCAAATTCATGGCCTCCACACATGTGGCTTATCTGAAGATGAAGATCCCTGGTCCCAATGGCATCATCACCATCTCGGGAGATTACAAGAAGTCCATGGAGTGTGCCTCTGCTAGCTCCCAGCTGGCGGAATCGATGGTGATTGCTGCCGAGAAGAAGAAGATGTACGAGGTGGTGGCCATGGCTCAGTCCGCACAAGCTGGCGCACAAGGTGTGCCGAGTACCCAGCATGGTACTGCTTTCCAAGCTGCCAAGGAGACCAAGACAGTTCAGGTTGACCCCGAGTTCCCGGAGCGCGTGGCCATCATTGGTTCCGGGTTGGCGGAGAAATAGGAAAGCGCGCTCATCCACTTCCTCCGTGAGAATCGGGATGTGTTCGCCTGGACCAATGAAGATCTACCAGGAGTCCCGAGGGAGTTGGTTGAGCACTCTTTGCATGTGCGTCCTGACGCCAAGCCCGTGAAGCAGGCTTTGCGCCGTTTCGGGGATGAGAGAAGGAAGGCCATCGGTGATCAAATCACCAAGCTGCTGATCAGTAACTTCATCATGGAAGTGCTGCACCCGGACTGGTTAGCCAACCCAGTCATGGTCGAGAAGAAAAAGGAAGATCCCAAGGCTGCCACTGCATGGCGCATGTGCGTCGACTACACCGACTTGAACAAGGCATGCCCCAAGGATCCTTTCCCGCTACCTCGCATCGATCAGGTGATCGATTCCACTGCCGGCTGTGAACTGTTGTCTTTCATAGATGCCTACTCTGGTTTCCACCAGATTGCACTCAACCCTGCTGATCAAATAAAGACTGCTTTCATTACCCCGTACGGGGCTTATTGCTATCGTGTCATGTGTTTTGGCCTGAGGAATGCGGGTGCAACCTATCAGAGATGCATGCAGAAATGCTTGCATGACCAGCTCGGCAAGAATGTGCAGGTGTACGTAGATGACATTGTCATCAAAACGAATAAAACACATACTCTGCTTGCCGACCTGGAGGAAACCTTTGCTAACCTACGCAGGTACAAAATGAAACTGAATCCGAGTAAGTGCACCTTTGGTGTACCAGCTGGAAAGCTACTCGGTTTTCTGGTTTCTAGTCGGGGCATTGAAGCCAATCCTTCTAAGATAAAAGCTATTGAGAGCATGTCCTTGCCGAGATCACTGAAGGATGTGCAGAAGTTCACGGGTTGTCTGGCATCTCTGAGCCGTTTTTTGGGCCGAATGGGCGAGAAGGCTCTGCCTCTGTACCAGCTGATGAAGAAAAGTGACAAGTTTGTCTGGACTCCGCAAGCGGACGTGGCGTTCAATGAGCTGAAAGCAATGCTGTCTAGCGCTCCCGTCTTGGCTAGTCCGCTACCCAAGGAGCCTATGCTGCTGTACATTGCCGCGACTAACCGAGTAGTCAGCGTGGTGATAGTGGTGGAGCGAGAAGAAGAAGGCAAGAGTGTGCAGCGCCCAGTCTACTATCTCAGCGAAGTGCTGTCCAGTTCCAAGCAAAACTATCCACATTACCAGAAGATGACATATGGTGTGTACCTGGGCGCCAGGAAGCTGAAACATTACTTTCAGGAGCACCCCATCACTGTTGTGAGCTCTGCTCCCATCTCGGACATCATGGGAAACAAGGAGGCGAGTGGCAGAGTAGCCAAGTGGGCAATTGAACTAGCCGCGTACGCTCCCGGGTATGCGAGAAGGGAAGCAATCAAGTCTCAGGTCCTGGCGGAATTTCTTGTGGACTGGGCCGAGATGCAGTACGAACCTCGTGCTCCAGTTTCTAACTACTGGAAAATGCACTTTGATGGCTCAAAGGTGAAAGAAGGCCTTGGTGCTGGCGTCGTGCTTACATCACCCAAGCGGGATCAACTCAAGTATGTGTTGCAGATCCATTTCAAGGCATCCAACAATGTAGCCGAGTACGAGGCAGTGGTGCATGGTTTGCGAGTAGCAAAGGAGGTTGGTGTGCAGCGCATTATATGCTATGGTGACTCAGATCTGGTGGTGCAGCAAGTCTCAGGTACCTGGGATGCTTTGGATGCCAACATGGCATCGTATCGCTTCCTGGTGCAGTCAATGACTGGGTTTTTCGAAGGCTGTGAGTTCCAGCACATTCACCGAGCAGAGAACGAAGCAGCAGACGAGCTGTCCAAGTTGGGATCTTCTCGGCAGTCCATCCCGGCAGGGATTGCCTTGGAGCATTTGAGGAAGCCATCCATCAAGCCTTCCCCCAACTCGGAATCCATCTTTGTTCCTTCTCTGCCAAGTGAAGAATCTGACCCAATGGAGATTGACTGGGGGAGTGCTGCAGAGAACCCGGGGACTCCCGTCCTCTACTCGGGGACTGCCATTCCCTACTCGGGGACCGCCGTTCCCTACTCGGGGACTGCCATTCCCTACTCGGGGACTGCCGTTCCCTACTCGGGGACTGCCATTCCCTACTCGGGGACTGCCATTCCCTACTCGGGGACCGCCGTTCCCTACTCGGGGACCGCCGTTCCCTACTCGGGGACCGCCGTTCCCTACTCGGGGACTGCCATTCCCTACTCGGGGACTGCCATTCCCTACTCGGGGACAGCCGTTCCCTACTCGGGGACTGCCACTCCGTACTCGGGGACTGCCACACTCAACCCAGAGGCTGTCGCATTCATTGAAGAAGTTCTCGCCAATCGGTCTGGGCTGCAGAGAAGCGCTCCTACTCCTCCTGTACAACCGCCAGAGCCTGTCCCAATGGAACTGGATGAACCAGTGTTTCCCACACGGGAGACACCGAGTTGGGCTATGCCCATATTATCCTTTCTAAGGGACGGCACTTTACTTGAAGATGAGGTGACTGCGAGGCAGATTCAGAGAAGATCCAAGGGCTACACCATAGTCCGAGGCGTGCTGCACAAGAGAAGTGCCACCGGCGTGCTGCAACGCTGTGTGAGCCCAGAGGAAGGAGAAGAAATCCTGGTGGAGATACATCAAGGGGAATGTGGGCATAACGCCTCTTCTCGGGCTTTAGTCAAGAAAGCTTTTCGGCATGGCTTCTACTGGCTCACTGCACTGCAGCAAGCTGAAGATATTGTGAGGAAGTGCGCCGGTTGCCAGATGTTTGCAAGTAAGATTCACGTGCCAGCTTCCGAGTTAAAAACAATTCCTATCACATGGCCATTTGCTGTTTGGTGCTTGGATATGGTGGGTCCTTTCAAGCCGGCTAAAGGCAATATGACACATATCTTGGTCATGGTGGACAAGTTCACCAAGTGGATCGAGGTGAAACCTATTCGGAAGTGCGATGGGGTCACAGCTGTGAAGTTCGTGAAGGATGTGATCATGAGATATGGCTACCCGCACAGTATCATCACCGACAACGGCACCAACTTTGCGGAGGGGGCAATGGTGCGATTCTGCAGAGATAAGCATATCCGACTAGACGTTGCGTCAGTCGCGCACCCTGCCTCCAATGGGCAAGTTGAGAGAGCAAATGGGATGGTACTGGCAGGCATCAAGCCAAGGCTGATTGAGCCATTGCTGAAAACACCAGGGTGTTGGCTAGAAGAGTTGCCAGCGGTGTTGTGGAGTCTAAGGACTACCCCTAACCGGTCAACCGGCTACACGCCATTCTTCTTGGTATACGGGGCTGAGGCCGTGTTGCCAATAGACCTAGAGCATGACTCCCCCCGAGTAGCCCTCTACACTGAGGTGGAGGCGAGAGAAGCTCGAGAAGACGACGTTGACCTGCTTGAAGAAGCAAGAGAGCTGACTCTGTCACGTTCGGCTATCTACCAGCAAAACCTGCGGCGTTATCATAGCCGAAAGGTGAACCCAAGGGTTTTCCGAGAAGGAGACATGGTCCTTAGGCTGGTGCAACGCACAGCCGGGATGCACAAGTTGTCTCCTCCATGGGAAGGGCCCTTCATTGTGAGCAAAGCGCTGCACAATGATGCGTACTACCTTGTAGATGTGCGCCCGTCGCAGGCGAACAGGGCAGATAAAGCTGGAGAGGAAACCAAGCGCCCTTGGAATGTAGCTCTACTCCGTCGTTTTCATTCGTGAGCAAAGATGTGTATGTACCCTCTTATCCGAGTTGAAATTCTACTCTGCAATCTGAAATTGTTCTCGGGGACTGCCCTCGTCCAAAATTGCTCTAAGTGTTTTTACTCGGCTTGGTCCTTTGTCTATTCGGTTGCTCCACTTCAGAACTCATAAGTGCATTGAGTACTGTGTTTAAACCTATATGCCAACTCTTCGACTCTGCTGCTGTCCGAAACCCGGCTTCATGGCAAGCAAGAGAACAAGCAAAAGGTCAATGAGCACACGAAAATCACCAAGGAAGAAAGAGTGCAGGAACCGAGTAGATTGTCGGTTGCTTTTGTTCCCTGTTTTCGTCTTCTCGGCTAAGTGGTGGGCTGCGTTACCATGATTGTTTCTAGCGGCTAAGTATTTGCAGCCTTGCTACTTGATTCTCGTGACTCGAATACCAAACAAGCGACAAGTCGCAGGTAGAGCCGAGATGAAAAGACAGGGTGAATAAGAAATGCTACTCGGGGACTCGCATGGAAACACAACTCGGCATTAAGCCAGTGTCGTTCAAATTGATTAATGTCAACATAAACAGAGTGGGCATAAAAACTAAGTAGCAAGCAAGATAAAGATAGTCTATTACATCTGCTCCCGGCATCCCGGGGATCTGATAAGTGTTCGAGTTTGAAAGAGAGTGCAGGTTGCTTCAAGATGAGGAGGCAGTGTTCTCGGCGCTGGCCTTGGCTGATGTTTCCTCGGCGGCGGTCTTGGCAGCAGTTTCTTCAGTGGCGGTCGCGGCAGCCGTTCCTTCGGTGCTGGCTTGGGTGGCATCCGCTCCCGTCTGGACGGTGGCGGATTCCGTCATCTCGGCATCATCCTGGGTGGCCGCCTGCTCGGAAGTGGCTGTGGCCACCGAGACGGGTCCTGGAGCCGAGGAGGAACCTGAAGCTTGGCCAGGAGGGGGCACCGTGTCGTCGAGAGCAGCACCTGAGGAGGTGCCAAAGTCGAGTGCGGCGGTGTCGATGTGGGCGTACTCGTCCTCATCGCTACTCGCGACGGCGACGCCCTTCCCCTTCCCGGCCTTGCCCTCAGGAGATTCAAAGTGGCCTTCCAGGTCGGACTCAACTTCGTCGTCCTCCTCCTCGTCCTCTTCGTACTCGGTATCGGGCTCGGGGAGGCCATCGATGAAGATCTCCGTCTCAGCGCACTCCGCGACCTCGTAGGCGATCTGCTTGCGTGTGGCCACGCACTCGGGATCTACCTCCCACTTGGAGTTATTGCGCTTCCCGCGGATGAGCTGCATATTGAGGTTTTCATACCAGGACGCAATGCAGAGAAGCATCACGTCCGCACCAGCACGGGCGCCCGAGGCACGCCACTTCTTCAACTCCTTCTTCACGTTCTTCAGCTTGAAGGCTAGGCCCTTCATGGTGGTTGGACGATCGTCATGAGGCCAAAACAGCCTGTGGAGCTCAAAGCCCTCGTGCACCAAGTCAGTTCCAACGCCAGCCAGCTGTTCGAAATAGTCCGTGAGCACCAGCAAGCTGTCCTCGATCCCGGCCCTGGTATCTGCTACCTCACCTTTTGCAAGGCGAGCTGCTTGTGCCTTGGCCACCTTAGGCGCAGAAGGGGAATCGAGATGAGGCCAGATATCTGAAATAGCATGTGGTAATTTCGGAGCCAGGAAGAGAAGAACCGAGTAGAGGAAAACCGAGAAGAAATACGACCGAGAAGAAAAGAAGCAGCGAAGAAAAGACTCACCGGACAGTTCGTTGCGCAGCCGCTGCAGCTGGGTCCTCCAGGACTCCTCGTTGGAAATGTGCCTTTCTTGGATCCGACGCAAGCTATCCATCTGAGTGAAGAGATCAGCGTTGGTCTTCTTCAAGGTTTCGCATTCCTGCTCAAGGGCCCTTTCCTTAGCCTTGAAAGTGGTCTCGGCCTTGGCCTTCTCGGCGATTGCCTTGTCCCTCTCGGCGCCAATCTTGACGGCATCCTGGAGTGCCTTTTGCAGCTGGAGTTGCAGCTTCTCGGTCTCCGTGGTATGGTCCTTCAACAGCTCAACGGCCTGATCGGACAGCTGCTTCTGCACATCTGCTGGCTTGACACAGTCTTGGTGTGCCTCAGCAAACAACTTGTAATCTTCTGCGAAGAGATAGATGAGGTTAGCAGAGGAGCAGAGAAGAAACAAACTCAAAGTCACAACGAGTAAACAACAAGCTTACCTTCTAGCCTTTTGATGGTGGCCTCGGAGTTCTCCACGAAGCTGCGGCATTTCTCATGTTCGTCTGCTAAGGCCTTCAGTTTTTCTGCAGAGAAGGAGAGGTTAGCGCATAAGAAAGCATAAGCGAGCGTAAACAAAAACGGATGAATCGCACAGCTAAAAGCGTACCTTGTACTTCAGTCAGCTGCTGGGAGCTGTCCTTGGCGTTCTTGCTGGCTGCCTCCGCAGCTGCCTTTTCCTTCTCTAAAGCAGCAATTCGCCTCCTGGCGATGGAGTGGTTCCAGAGAAGATGGCGGTATAGGTTGGTCCGCTTCAGGACGCTATCCTGAGAAGCGAGAAGAAAATGAGATAGGCAAAGCAGAGAAGATTCAGCCCGAGTAGGAGGCTACTCGGAGAGTATCCATCTACTCGACCCGAATCTCGGGGACTGGGGGTGATGGTAAGAAAGAAGAAAGGCGAGTAGAAGGGAAGAAAATTCAACTCGGAAAAGGCAAGAAGGACTTACTGCGTAGGACTGCTCGATGTCCTCGGCATTCTTGCGATGCAAGAACATCTTGGCTGCGAGCGTCGCGGTCTCGGTGGAGACGGACATGGGATTGCGTCCCAGGTCAACCTTGTTCCAGTCCACGCGCATGTGGTCGATGCCGCCAAGGCTAAGACCGTGCCACTTATCCACGCCGAGAATCTTGCTATCCCATTTGGCGTCGATGAAGCCAATGGTGTCCAGTACCTGCTCAAGGCCTTTGGAGGTTATTGGTTTGTCTTGGACTCCACGAGAAGCGATGTTGATAGACTGGGGTTGGCTTGGATCTGGAGGAGGGGAGTTCACGGCTACAACTTTCCTTCCCCTCTGGATAGCTAAAGCTTTGTCCTTGGGAGGGAAGCCGATTGAGTGCTGTTGGCTAACCTCGATCATGTACTCCGGGTAGCAAGGCTGGCCAGCAGCGCGAGCGTCTGCAGAGAGCGCAGCAGGAATCGGGCCGGACTCGTGGATCACGAGCGCTCCGCCTGAGGATGTACTCTGGTCTCTGGCCCGCTTCTTCGTTTGCTCCTTCTCAACCTTCTGCTTCTCGGAATCCTCAGTCGTCTTCCCGTCAGTCTTGGCCTTCGCCTTCTCGGCGACTGCCTTCTCGGCAGCTTGCTTCTCGGCCTTCTTATGTTCAGCCCTGGCTTTCTTCTGCTCGGCCTTGGCTCTCTCAGCAGTTTCCTTCTCAGCCTTGGCCTTCTCGGCGGCTTCCTCCTCGGCCTTGGCCTTCTCAGCAGCTTCCTTCTCGGCTGCCCTTCTGTCAACCTCACCCCTCAGAGCATCCAGGGCTCGTTGCCTGGTTACTCGCCCGGCGGGAGGGCTGGATGTATCCTTGGTCTTCGACGGCGAGGAGGAGGTTGGCGGTGTAGGGCCTTGCGCAGTTGGCGGTGTAGGGCCTTGCGCAGTTGGAGGTGTAGGGCCTTGCGCAGTTGGTGGGGTAGGGCCTTGCGCAGTTGGTGGCGCCGCAGATCCATCGCCTTGTGCAGCTCCTGGCTGGGCGCTACTCGGAGTCACGCTCGGTTGCACGCTGCTCAAGGGATAAGAAGTGGCATCCGTGGCGGTGGTATCTTCTATTCGCTGCGCGGCAGCGAGGCTCTCTTGTGCAGCAGCCCCTGTGGCGGGCTGCTCTTGCTCTGCTTCAGGCCGCTCGGCGGCGGCGTTGTCTTGCATCTCTTGATCGCGGTTCTCCTCGGCATTGCTAGCCGGAGGAGAAGGGGGTCTCTCATCGTGGACGGCAGTGTCCTGTGCGGCTGGTTCTGACGCTGCTCCTTGTGCTGAATTGGCAGCAGCAGCATTGGCGGCGTGGTCCTCATCATCATCGTCCAGGTTGACCAGAGGTACTGGTTTTTCCTTAGTGTGATCGGACGCGAGAGCTGCGTTCGCGTCCATAGGAGGTCTGCAGAGAAAGGGAAACCAGAAATTAGAAGGAATCTGGGGAAAATAGTACCGCGCGAGAAGGGAAACGACCGAGAAGAGGGCTTACGCGGTGGTGCACTTGAGCTCTCGTCTGGTTCTCTTCACGACCGTCTTCTTCTCGGCGGGTTTCTTCTTCTTGGCAGGAGGCGCTGGTGCCCCGCTACCAGCCCGTTTGCGGGTCTCAGGAGCGGCGACGGCCAGGGGCTTGACGACTAGGGGCGCATCGCCCTCGTTCTCGTCTTCGTCCTCGTCGTCCTTGTCCGCGGCAACTTCATCTGGGAATCAAAGAGAAAAGAGGAAAGAATCAGAAACAGCACACGAGGGATTGGTGCTTCTCGGAAGCAAACAGAATGAAAGTACAGTTACCATCAAAATCCTCGTCGGACCAGGTGCGAAGAGCGTCGCGCTTATCAGGGACGGGGGAGCGAGAGAGGTTGGGCTGCTCCACGGCATCAAAAGAGGGCACATCATCCTCCTCACGGTCAGGAGACCAGTTGCCCTCAAAAACCTCGCAGCTCTCAATTATCTGGCGAGTGAGAACCTGAAAAGCAGAGAAGGATCACAGACTAGCCGAGAACCAGGAAGGAGTTCTACTCGGATAGGCGTGCAGGTAGAAAGCACACAAAGCCTAGGCAGTTTACTAAGCATTCTACCCGGATAGGCGTGCAAACACAAAGCATACTAAGCCTAAGCATGTTTGCCGAAAGGTATTACTCGGGAGGGCGTGCAGGCATAAAGCACATGGAGCCTAAGAGTTGTTCTCTAGTAGGCTATCCGGCAAGGCGTGCAAGCATGAAGCACATTAAGCCTATGCAATTCGGCTAAGTGTCCTACTCGGAACACAAGGTAATTGCTAGCTGATGCCAGGAGGAGAAGTTATCTACTCGGAAAATGTATGCAGAGAGCAAAGTAAGGAAGGCGTACCCGCTCAATCGGTTTTGTACGGCTGTACGGGACGAACCCGTATTGCCAGTGGTCGCCAAGGCTTGTCGTCAAGATGTTCCTGGCATGCCAGGGGACGTCGATGTTGTCGATCTCGATGGTGGTGGTCCTGGTGCAGTCGCGGGGCCCTCCCATGTAACACATGAGATGGCACCGCTCCTGCAAGGGCAGTACTCGGCGCTGGATCCAGCAGGCCACCGGGTCGTCGTTCTTGAGGCCCTCCGCCTTCAGCCAGCCGAGTCGATTCTCCATCTCGATGGCGTCATCGTCGTTGACGGGCTTGTCCTTCCAGTACATCCCGATTGGAGCGCGATTGCACCAAACGGGCAGGTTGATTCTGTCGTTCACCGGGGCTCCTGGCTCGGCGGCAACGTTCCTGACGTAAAGGAACGTCTTCTGCCACAGCTTGACGGAATCCAGCCCCTTGATGCGGGGGTGGTTCGTCCCGGACCGCTGCACCATCATGGCGCAGCCGGTGTCGGTGGCGCGGGCGACGCCCGCGGAGTCCTTCTTCCCGGTAGACTGCTGGCGCAGGTGGAAATACCTGAGCCACGTCTCCCACGTGGGCCGGATGCCGAGGAAGGCCTCGCAGACCACGGCGTGGTAGGCGAGGAAGACCACGGCGTTCGGCGGCAGATGGTGCATCTGGATGCCGAAGTGATTGAGGAACTTCCTCATGAAATCGGACGCGGGTAGTCCGAACCCGCGCTCGAAATGCGCCAGGAAGACGACGCGTTCTCCCTCCCGCGGGGACGGCACGATTTCGCCGTCCTGCGCCCGGCACTCCACGCCGGGAGGGACTCGCCGGGTATTGACGAGCCAGGCGCAATCTTCCGCGGTGACGCAGGAGCCGGCCCAGCCCGACTTGGCCATTGTGGCGAGTCGGGAAGGAGGAATCGAAGGAGTTGGTTGGTGGATTGAGCCCGCGGCGGCGCGAGAGCTTGCGCGGCGGCGGAGATCACGGTGGCGGAGAAGAGCAGGAGACGAAGAAGGAATAGTGCGAGGGAAGGGGAAAAGGAAGTTACCGGCGGGGGTATTTATATCCCCTTCGCGAGTTTACCGTTACCGTCTCGGGGGTGGGATCGATTGTGCCGTGTGGTGGATCCTGTGGCCGGCTAGAAACGCACACAAGCGCCGGTTGCGCGCGTAATGGCCACAGTTGATCCCACCACCGAATCGTGGCCTATAACTGCACTTGATGGGACATGACGGCCGGTGGGCCCATTGCGTGAAAACTGGACGCGTGGCAGGTCGTGTCGTGGGCAACCAAACGACAAGGTCGTGGATGCTTGACACGTGTGCAGTTGCTGCGCGAAGGGCTGGATTGTGCTCTGTGCTGCAGAGGCTCAATCTGAGAAATTTCTCTAAGTCTTTTTACTCGGTTACAGAGTAGAAAGCAAGTGCTACTCGGAAGAGAGGAAACTCAAGGCACTTTCCAGATAGCTACTCGGAGGTCCTACTCGGCATCTTGAGGTTCAAGGGCTGAGATGCAAAGGCTGGTTTTAAGCTGGCAGAGCCTAGTGAACAAGTTCGCAAGACTCAACCAGCTTCGGGGACTGCTGTCGGGGGGTTACCCCCGAGTAGGGTAAAGACAGGTGGTAAAGGCCGCTTACAGAAGAGAGGTTTGGTCGAGTAGCCGACTACCAGGTACTCGCTACCCGGTCGACTGCTACCCGGTCTCACCTCAAGATGACCAGAAGGAGATATCAATCAAGTTCTACCCTGACGAGTAGAAGGTTTGGCCCGAGTACAATTGGCGGGAACCATTGGCGGGAACCTACTCGGGCCAGAAAGTCAAAGGAGCCGTTCTGACACAGGATCCCGCGTATCCTGGGTCCGTACTTGGCAGCATTCGAACTACTGTTCACGTGGGGACGGCCTGCCTGACAGTGACAGCATGGAAGCAGGCCGTGGCAGGATAAGGGGGGCCTACTCTGTGCCTAGGTACAGTGATACCAGTCTGTCCCCTAGTTTTGCCCAACGACTTTACAGAAGCAGCCAAGGTTAGGAACCAAAGCTGTCAGCGGGTACTCGGAGAAAGGACGATGTGCACACTATGTCGACACTTGTCTAGATTTGGACGTATCCGGCTGGGCACCGTGTATATAAGGTGCCCCGCCGCCTCCTGCGCGAGGCACGTACACACAGGCTCATAGTGAACCCTAGAAACCCTAAGTTCTTGACCTAGCTCTACTCGGAGAAGAGAGAGAGGCTACTCGGTAGAGGCATCATTTGTACTGTGGTTACTCGGAGAGACATCGTAATACATAGAGAAAGGCAGGAGTAGGGGTTTTACCTCCTCACGAGGGCCCTGAACCTGGGTACATCGTGTTGTTCGTGTTGTGTGGATCTTACCTCACGCGGCTACTCGTCGCGTGATCCCTCCCCGGACACCTCCAGCGTCCATCGTCCCCACATCTTTAGCCATCCCATGGCATCTGCCGTGACACCACCACGACAGGACCCTCACCGGAGGAACCACCGGAGGCCAACCCCTTAGAGATCTAGTGGAGAGGGCAGAGGCTCCGGTGGTTTCACCGGAGGCTCCGCCCACCGGAGGTCCACCGGAGGCTCCGCTCAGGCCTCCGCTCGGATGCACCACAGGGTAGTTTGGGCGGACCCCACACCGGACCCACACCGGAGGCTGGGGCGGAGGTTCCGGTGGTTTCACCGGAGCCTCCGTTGCATGTAATTTTGCCTTCTCAGCTTTGTCTCTTCTAGCTCTTTTCATTCCAAACAAATTTGTAGCCCATAGAATTTGTATACTTGATGAACCTGGGCTTTTCATGTATCAAATAAACATTAGTCCAATAGGTATGTTGTCATTTAATTATTAAAACGAAAGATGATCTTTCAGACATGGGGAGAATTCACGTGCCCCTTAGGTTCACCCATCATGTTCTCCAATAGCTTCTTGGTGGAGGAAACCTTTGAACCAACACTAGAGATAACCTTGGTCAATCGGGTTTGGATGGTTCCAACCATTGTCTCTAGGTTAGCTACACTCTCAGCCATTTTGGACAGCTCCTCCTTAGAATATTCGGGATCATCTCTGTTAGCCATAATACTCTTAGGCGGTTAATCCCAATAAGAGCCAAGGCTCTAGTACTAGTTGAAAGTACACTATGGTAAACTAGAGGGGGGTGAATAGGTGATCTACAAATTTTAATCCCTTTTCACTTTTAGATGGGCTTTAACAAGTAAAACACAAGGTTATCTAAATGCGCAACTAGATGAACTCCCTAGGTGACAAGAAACTAGTATGCAACGGAAGCAATATGCAAGGCACAAGATAACCACAAGTGTAAACACGGAAACAAGGATATGTTTCCCGTAGTTCCTTCTCAAGAGAAGTACATCTACGTTGGAGAGGTGGGGCGCCACCTAGGCGCTCCTCAATAGCACGGATGTGCACACCTTGTTCTCCTTGAGCTTCTCCGGTGAGGGAGATTCTCGTTTCCACTGTGAGGTAGACTTGAAGGCGTTGATCAAACCTTTACACGTGGTTGAGGCTACTCCACAAGTGAGATGGAGGCTCTCAACAATCTGAAGCTTCTTGCAACAAGGTGGAAGCTACAAGCACTAGGGTTTCTCTAGGATGACAAGGCAACCAAGAGATTTACATGATCCCAATGGGAAGAGTAAGGGAAAATGATTTATGGCTTGGTAGATAAGTAGATCTAGGCCTCCTCCATCCAATCCTTGAAGGGCATCGAGTTTGGTTGGATGACGAGGGAGCTCTAGGCGTTTTGAGCTCTCAAACAATGGAGCAGAGAGAGGAATGGACGAACTAGCTGTCTAGAGGAAGAAGGCAGGTATTTGTAGCCTCCTCCGAAATATAGCCGTTGTTGTCTTCAAGGGCCGGAATATTTCGGTATTAATACTAGAAATTTCCGGGGTAGAAGTCCGGATATTTCAAAAGTCCAGGGGGAAGGGGATTTACGCCCCCATATGCGAGAGCGGGTAGCAACGACACATCTAAGGAAACAAGGCCAGAAATTTCCTCCGGAATATTCCAGGCAAATTTCCGCCCCCGTATCCCAGAGCGGGCAGCATGGATGTCCAAATCTTTGTCAGGCAATCTTCGCGCAGGCCGGAATATTCCGAGGCTTGGGCCGGAAATTCCGCCCTTTAGCCACTCGAAATTCCAGGCTTGTATTCTGAAATATACGGCTTCATTTAATGACTTGTTCCAGAATTTCCTTTGCGAATCTTTTCGAAGAGATCACTACTATCCATGATAGAGATTATAAGACTAGTTGTGAACACTCAAACACTAAGTTAGTAGATATACTTGTGTTGTTATCATCACCAAAATCATTAGAGGAGACATGAGCTTTCACTTATCCCATGTCCTCAAGAACCAAACGAACTACTCACGATACATCATATGGATCATAATTAGAGGTGTTATAATGGTCAATAAACATCTGGTCGTAAAGCGCAAACACCGATAAAGCTCACATGCATCAACTACTACCAAGTAATCCACACCGAGAGAG
Organism: Alopecurus myosuroides; assembly: GCA_028641055.1. Lineage (NCBI taxonomy): Eukaryota > Viridiplantae > Streptophyta > Magnoliopsida > Poales > Poaceae > Alopecurus > Alopecurus myosuroides. The sequence goes on along the minus strand of CM054057.1, from coordinate 135,471,275 downwards.
AGATCTAGTGGAAAACGACAATAAATACCCTAATTGTTACAGCGGGATAAACATGGACGGTAAGGGTGATAGTGCTGGTGGTGAGGATGATGACGATGATGATCTTGATGAAGCCTGGAGTGATGACGGCGACGATGGTGACGATTTCCCCTCTCCGAGGAGGAATTTCCCTGGCCGATTTCTCCCTGCCGGAGAGCTTTTCTCTCTGTTGTTTTCTGCCCCGGGGCGGCAGCGAAATATTTCGTCGATGATGTTTTTGGTCTTAGGGTTCCCTGGGGGTCAAGTACACGAAAGGGGGCGACCAGAGGTGGGCCACACCACCTGGCGACGCGGCCGCGGGGGTGGGGGCGCCACCGGATGATGTGGGCCCCTGGTACCCCCCTCTGGCTCCCCCTTGTGGGCGTCCTAACAATGCCTTTTGCATCAGATTTCTGGTCCCGGTGTTTATTCTCCAATAATTATCAAACATGCAAAATAAGATGAAGTAAGAGAAGCAATGCATCATAAAATGAAATATATCTATGAATAAAGAAAATAACAATATAAAATATTGATGCAAAATGGACGTATCAGAGCCCAACTCCAACCTCAAGCAAAGAGGTGACAGACTTTTCCAGATCATCAAGCGCATCAACAACAACGCCTACGACCTCGACCTTACAGCCTCCAAGTACAATGTGCATGACTACTTCAATGTCAGGGATATCTCTCCGTTCCATCGATACCAAAGTGATGATGAAGACCACGAGTCGAGGTCGACTCTTTTTCACCGGGGGGGGGGGGGGGGGGGGGAGGGGGTGAGATGATGCAACACACACCCCATTCCACCAAGCCCAACACCGAATGGACCCATGACAATATCTCGAGCAAAGGTGATACATGACAAGGTGAATTCACTCCTCTCCCGCTATGTTTTCGATGACTTGGTGAATGGTGTGCTAGCTTATGGAACAATCCTATGCATGCTCAGGTTTGACCCCACCATAGAGGCCCAATAACGCGCCCAGAATTATGCCCAAGTGAACGGACAACGACGTCGCCTAGCGGGGGGGAATAGGCGATTAAAACTTTTCCGGTTAAGGCTTGCTAAATGCGGAAATAAACTAGGTGTTTAAATTAACAAGCATACAACCTAAATATTCTATGGTCAACTAGATGCACTAACAACTTATGCTAAGCAAGACAAGTAACAAGGTGATTGCAAGATATATAACTTCAAGCTCGAAGGCTATCACAATGTAAATTGCATAAGTAAAAAAGCTCTGGTATAGAAATAACCGAGGCACACGGAGACGATGATGTATTCCCGAGTTCCTCCCACAAAGGGGAGTACGTCTCGTTGGAGGGGTGTGAGCTCGCCACGAAGGCCTACTCAATGCCACAAAGGCCTCACCCTATTCTCCGATGAACCCCGCCACAAAGGCCTAGTTCACCTTCCACTATTGGCAACCTTCAAACCTGAGGCACGCATCCACAACTCAATTGGAGGCTCTCGGTGCCACCACAATCTTGAGGCACACATCCACAACTCAATTGGAGGCTCTCAAGAAAACCACAAGTCGTCTAGGGTCCAAGACCCAAGAGTAACAAGCTCACAATCTTTCACTTCCACGAATCCTCGTGGAGAGACCAAACCGATGCAACCGATGCAAATGGCAAGAGCACAAGTGCTCAAATCCTCCACTCTCAAATTCCAACAAAGCAACAAATGCTTATGGGGGAATAAGAGAGGAAGAACAATGGAGAAACACCAAGAACTCCAAGATAAAGATCTACTAGGTTTCCCTCACTAAGGAGGGTGGATTGGTGGAAATCTAGATCTAGATCTCCTCTAAATTCTCCCTCAAAGATATGCAAGAATCATTGGAGGGATTGAGAGAGGAGCAAGCTTTCCAAAGTCAACAATGGTGGGGAGAGAGAGGAGAAACGGGCTAGGAAAGTCTTTGGGACTTTGGGGAAGAAAGCCCCTTAAATAGGTGCTAAAAAACTAGTCGTTTTCTACCCAAAATGCGACCAGGCCGGATTGGCCCGGAATAATCCGGACCCCGGAATATTCCGGATGCAAACAGTGAGACTGACAACCGATACGAGAAATGCTATAACTTTTGCATATGGACTCTGTTTTCGATGTTCTTGGGCTCGTTGAAATCGCAACGACAAGCACTACAAGAATATGCAGAGAAACATCATTGTACATAAATGGAAGATAAAACCAAATGGGTAAAGGTTTAGACCTCTCAAATAGGAACACCCGGTAAAACCTCCAACACAAAAACACACATAACTTTTGCGAATGAACTCCGAATAAGGTGAATCCAAATGGGTTGGAAAGGTAATAACAAGGACTATCCAAAAAAAGGAATGGACAAGTTACCACACATGGAAGGTGTGGAAACATTCTCAAAGCTGAACTGGATATTTTCACCGCCGAAATCGCAACAAGTTTTTCTTACCAAAAGCGTTTTCGATAAACCTTGGCTTGCCATGAAGATCACGACAAGCACAAGAACCTAAAGGATACAAAAGCCAAATAATAACAAAGAAAGATGATATGCAAAGTATGCAAAGGTTTGAGCTCTCCACAACAATTCGATCACGTTACTCACTTGAGAGCCCCTCTTGATAGTACGACTATCTATCCTATAACCCGGTCTCCCGAAGACACGAGACCGGTAAAATAGAAAACCTATCAAGATTATAACTTTGCCTTGAGCATTCCACTTGAGCCAGATGATGACGATCTTGAATCTCTTAAGTTGGATCTTCTTTCTTGATTGCGCTTGCTAGCACAAGTTCCGCTTGATAAAGGCTTGCAAGTTGCTCCCCCATACACCATTTTGGGAGAGACTAGCTCCCCCATACACCATAATGGGAGAAACCCTTCTAGGCAAATCTTCACAAGGACACAATCTCCAAAAGTGTGGCAAGCATCAAGAATAGGATATCTTTGTAACACCTGGGGTGTTACCTGTTTGTTTTGCTTGCATCATCTGCATCACATTGCATTGCACCATGTTTGCATCACAACTGAAAATTTCAAAACAATTTAAACTTTCACCCTTGCTCAAAAAACTTCCAATTTCAAACTTGCAACCAAAACCCCTCAATTGTTTTTCCACTGGTTGATTTTGTTTTAATCACTTGTCTGTTACAATATTTCAAATAAAGAATTGCAAATCAAAAACATCTTTTGCTTCCAATCAATTCCTTAATGTTTCAACTATTAATTTGTTGCCTATTTCAATCAATCACCTTAATCTTTTATTTTCAAATCAATTCAAAACTCAAACCAATTCTCAAATCATCAATCCTTTGAATCCATGAAGTTCACCACTAATTGGAATCCCTTAAGTCACTTCCAAACCCTAGGGGAAACCCTAGTGAAAATACCTTATTTTCTAAATATTAATTAATATGGCAATTTTCAATTAAATTGGTTCAATTTTGAAACAGCAAGCAAACCTTTGAAATTTTGAAAACAAAAACTACCAAATGGTTGCGTTTGGTCTATTAAACTTCCCCAAATTTTTTTCCAATTCTTTTCCTAAAACTAAACCTCTCTTTTCTCCCAAAAGCAAATGCTACAAAAACAAAATAAAACGAAAAATAATAATAACAAGAGGAGATGGAGGCAGCAGCCCATTTTCCCTTCTCTCCCCCCAGGCCCACTCTCTTTTCCTCCTGGCCCAACCCCTCCTCCCTGCTTGTCGTCTTCCCCTTCAGTACGAACATGTTCAGAACCACATGATTCTCCATCCCCCCCTCCAGATCACTGCCGTACCTAGCCTCTTCCTCCTTAAAGCACCACCACCCTACCCCCCTGCCTACCCTAGAAACCCTAGCTACATTCCCTTCCATCGCCGCCATCCCCCTCCTTTCTGCTCGAGCCTTTCTCTGATCTTCTGAAACCATCAACAGAACCCCACCCGAGACCACCACTGCTCCCCCTCGCCGCCGGTGCTCTGGCCACCTCGAGGCGCTTCCTCCGCTGGGAATGGAACCGCGGCGGTGCGGTGCGCCTCCCCGACCCCTCGCCGCCCGCTGGGAGGCCCGGAGTTGGCCGCGCCGTCGCCGTTTTTTCCCGTCCGTTTCTGCTGCTGTCGCTGATCGTCGACGACCGCCTGAGGTGAGCGCTACCTCTATCCCTTCCCTCTCTCCCTGTCCGCCTCCGCGTGCATCCACCACCCATCCACGCACCGCACACCGGCGAGCAACCGCACGGGCAGCGCCCAGCGCGGCCGCGGCAGGAGCCGCGCGTCCGTCCCTGTCCGGCGAGCGACAGCACCCTCGTCAGTTTCGTCAGTCAGGTAAACTGACGGGAATCGCACCTCAAGTGGTCACCTGCACTGAACCTGTCACGAAACGATTCACAGCCCAGTTGGTCCAGTCCCTTGCGCGCCCACTGCAGATCCCCGGATCGAACCCTGGGGAGGCGAAAAACCCCAACCTTTTTGCTCTCCTGCGCGCACTCGCCTGGCCCCACTGGTCATAGGCCGTGGTTGCCGCGTGGATCTCACACGCGCCCGTGTGGCTGCCAGCCTGGCCCTGGCCCACGCGTCATAGGGCCTGGGTAGATCTGCGAGGTGCACTTCTTTTTTTCTGTCCTCTGTTTTCGCGCACCAGCCCCTGGCAGCACTTTTCCCTCACAAACAGGTCCCTGGTCTTTTGCAAATAACACCTAGAATTTCAAATGATCACAACTTTCAAACCCCAAATCCAAATAATGCAAATTTTATATGTTTTCCAATCCAAATTTCATAACCTTTTCAAATATTCAATTTGTGTACTGTTTTGACAATTTCAAATGCAATTAAATTTCAAATTCAAGTAATTCAAATGCAATTTCTTAAATTCCATAACTAATTCATTGTTATTCCAAATAAAGCAAATAAAATATGTTTTCCATACCATTTCATCTCACCTTTTCAAATATAATTTTTGTTTCCTGTTTTGAATAATTAAAATTGCCTAAACCATTTAAATCTTGTTTAATTCAATTAAAAAATTGTTTAATATTGTTTAATTCATAAATAATTAATCCAAAGTCCAATTTCAAAATGTGAAACATGTAATCCAACTAAAATTTGATAACCTTTTCAAATATCAACTTTGTTATTTGTTTTGCACCCTTTAACTTGCTGAAAACAACCACTACTTGTTCAACACCATTAAGTAACAATAATTTCCAAACTTGATGAATGTTTTTCTAAACTTGTTAACCATCCTTCCAATTGCATCTAATATTGTTACCTTCTTGTTCTTCATCATGCATGCATCATTCTAAATCACTTACACATGATGCTAGTGTTAGAACAATTAATTCAACTATAAGGCATGGGTTTGCCATATGCAATCTTTGCATATGGAATCCATTTAAACTTGTGTATCATATCCACTAGTTTACTTTGGCGCATCTTTAAACTTGTCATGCATCCATATCTTGATCATGCTGGATCTTTTGCCGTAGTAGTAATTGTTGCATCCGGTGTTTGTTCGAGGTTCGTTGCTTCTTCTCGGATAGGACGTTGAGATGATGTGAGCAACGACAAGTTCTGCTACCTTGCGGGGTCTCAGGCAAGTATACTCACTTGCTGCCATATGGCTGCCTTTCATCACTTGTTACCGATTCTTTCCGTTGATTCTTTTCTGCTAGCCTTAGTGGTAGTTGTTTCTGTTACGAACCCATCACATGAATCCCTTAACCTTGATATTGCCTCACCTCCATACCTACAGCCTTTTGTTTGTGCCTGTTCCTATCTAGCATGCTTAGGGTTGCTTTGCTCGAGCCTGTTGTCGGATACTTCTTTTACTATCGTGCTATTATTGTTGTTACCGTTCCGGGGGCTCGAATATTAATCAATCAATCCTGTTAATGCTACTGTCAATAATAATTTGATGATAAGGCACCGGCAGGAGGCCCTTCGTGGTTTTGAGGCCTGCTAGTGTCGACCCTAATAGGAAAAGGGTCTTGTCTACTGATCCATGATGAGCGCACTACCCGCATTTGGGGAGTATGGGCTCCCCCTCAGTTTGACCCGATTCGCATCTCGTCCAAATCGCCTCATTTAGTTCGGGTTTTCCATTTGCTGCATGCATGATCTTGCGAGCCCTTGGTACCCGGGTGGAACTTTCGTAGTCGGCATATAGGGGGACACGGTCTTAGAGTGCTATGAGGGTCCATTTTCTTCTGGGCCCGAGTAGCCGTGCGCCCAAGGTGCTTTGGGCTTGATGCGAAGAAGGGTTGGATTGTGTTGAGTGCCCCGCTTGGTGGAGTGGCCGCTCCATCTGGCGGGATATTCATGAGTGTACGGCTAAATTGGTGCAACCCTGCAGGGATAATCTTCTCGAGAAGCCGTGTTTTCCGCGGTTATGGATTACTTGGTGAAAGTACTGGCTAACAAGTACTCAGGACAACTTAAACATAATGATCAAACATGTTACACCCCATGATTAATAACTTGACTAGTAATAGGCTTATTGACACAATAATTTGAACCATCACTAATTTCAACTGTGTGAGTTATCCTCGGATTGCTTCTTTGGATAAGGGGCGAGATCCAGGATGGGTTTGTTTGAAGTTATCTTTCACTTGGTTACAATCCTCGATCTTATCCCCTTTCTGTTAAGTGCAAGTTGTAGTATTCTCTCCGTAGTTGGTTAGTGCAGCCTGCTGTCGCTTATTTGCAATAACCCCTCCTCTTCCGTTGATCCTAAAGTATTTGTATCTTGTGATGACTGGCTACGCCGGTAACTTGTGAGTATGGGTTTTATCCCCCTTGCCAGTACTTAACCGTACTGACCCACGAATCTCTTTCGTGGCTGCAAATTCCAAATTGCAGTCAACAGGTTTGAAGTCTGACGACGTTAGCTTGGGAATCCCTCCGGCTTGGCCTGGGCAGGGATTGGACGCTCTCGGTTATCTTCAGGACTCTTAGTCCAATTTGGATCTTTTCCGTAGACGGACGATGTTTTGTTTCTTCCGCTGTTATTTGGATCTTTGTAATGTATCAGTTGTAACCCTGGCTCGTTTGAGTCATCTTGTATCTATCTGTTTCTGTTGTAATTGTGGAATATTCGTGAACTATTGTAATGTTATCATACATGGCAACCTGGAATCGGTTATTATGTGGATTTTGGCGGGAATGCTGAAAACTGCATAGTGCCCGATCTCGGGGCGTCACAAATGGTATCAGAGCCTTGGTTCCGATTCCCGATATTGTTTCGATACGAATGGTTATCGAAGCAACGGGTCCGCAAAGCCTGTAGGTTAACCTCGCTAACGGTCGTTGTTTCTAGAGTGTCAAAAACTATTTCTGCTAAACTATTTTGGAAAACATCTCAATAGGTTTCTTGTTTTCTCCTTATCCATATTCTATTTCCCCTCCCATCTTATTTGTTTTGGAGTCTACTCTCGTACTCAATCCTTCAAAGTGTTAGGATCCTACGTGGGTGGACGTTCTCTGAGCCCTTAACCTAATAGGTTCGATCATCGGAAGATTCCTGGTGGAAGAACATCGTCGTCACTCCGAGCAAGAATCCCTTGTTAGTGGTGTCGAGGAGATCAACTGGAAGCACGAAGAATCGATAGTCCAACTTCTTTTCCCTCCCGGGTTAGCAGGTGGATTGCGAGGGCGCAATCCCTTGTTAGTGGTGTCGTCTGTAACACCTGGGGTGTTACCTGTTTGTTTTGCTTGCATCATCTGCATCACATTGCATTGCACCATGTTTGCATCACAACTGAAAATTTCAAAACAATTTAAACTTTCACCCTTGCTAAAAAAACTTCCAATTTCAAACTTGCAACCAAAACCCCTCAATTGTTTTTCCACTGGTTGATTTTGTTTTAATCACTTGTCTGTTACAATCTTTCAAATAAAGAATTGCAAATCAAAAACATCTTTTGCTTCCAATCAATTCCTTAATGTTTCAACTATTAATTTGTTGCCTATTTCAATCAATCACCTTAATTTTTTATTTTCAAATCAATTCAAAACTCAAACCAATTCTCAAATCATCAATCCTTTGAATCCATGAAGTTCACCACTAATTGGAATCCCTTAAGTCACTTCCAAACCCTAGGGGAAACCCTAGTGAAAATACCTTATTTTCTAAATATTAATTAATATGGCAATTTTCAATTAAATTGGTTCAATTTTGAAACAGCAAGCAAACCTTTGAAATTTTGAAAACAAAAACTACCAAATGGTTGCATTTGGTCTATTAAACTTCCCCAAATTTTTTTCCAATTCTTTTCCTAAAACTAAACCTCTCTTTTCTCCCAAAAGCAAATGCTACAAAAAAAAAAACGAAAAATAATAATAACAAGAGGAGATGGAGGCAGCAGCCCATTTTCCCTTCTCTCCCCCCAGGCCCACTCTCTTTTCCTCCTGGCCCAACCCCTCCTCCCTGCTTGTCGTCTTCCCCTTCAGTACGAACATGTTCAGAACCACATGATTCTCCATCCCCCCCTCCAGATCACTGCCGTACCTAGCCTCTTCCTCCTTAAAGCACCACCACCCTACCCCCCTGCCTACCCTAGAAACCCTAGCTACATTCCCTTCCATCGCCGCCATCCCCCTCCTTTCTGCTCGAGCCTTTCTCTGATCTTCTGAAACCATCAACAGAACCCCACCCGAGACCACCACTGCTCCCCCTCGCCGCCGGTGCTCTGGCCACCTCGAGGCGCTTCCTCCGCTGGGAATGGAACCGCGGCGGTGCGGTGCGCCTCCCCGACCCCTCGCCGCCCGCTGGGAGGCCCGGAGTTGGCCGCGCCGTCGCCGTTTTTTCCCGTCCGTTTCTGCTGCTGTCGCTGATCGTCGACGACCGCCTGAGGTGAGCGCTACCTCTATCCCTTCCCTCTCTCCCTGTCCGCCTCCGCGTGCATCCACCACCCATCCACGCACCGCACACCGGCGAGCAACCGCACGGGCAGCGCCCAGCGCGGCCGCGGCAGGAGCCGCGCGTCCGTCCCTGTCCGGCGAGCGACAGCACCCTCGTCAGTTTCGTCAGTCAGGTAAACTGACGGGAATCGCACCTCAAGTGGTCACCTGCACTGAACCTGTCACGAAACGATTCACAGCCCAGTTGGTCCAGTCCCTTGCGCGCCCACTGCAGATCCCCGGATCGAACCCTGGGGAGGCGAAAAACCCCAACCTTTTTGCTCTCCTGCGCGCACTCGCCTGGCCCCACTGGTCATAGGCCGTGGTTGCCGCGTGGATCTCACACGCGCCCGTGTGGCTGCCAGCCTGGCCCTGGCCCACGCGTCATAGGGCCTGGGTAGATCTGCGAGGTGCACTTCTTTTTTCTGTCCTCTGTTTTCGCGCACCAGCCCCTGGCAGCACTTTTCCCTCACAAACAGGTCCCTGGTCTTTTGCAAATAACACCTAGAATTTCAAATGATCACAACTTTCAAACCCCAAATCCAAATAATGCAAATTTTATATGTTTTCCAATCCAAATTTCATAACCTTTTCAAATATTCAATTTGTGTACTGTTTTGACAATTTCAAATGCAATTAAATTTCAAATTCAAGTAATTCAAATGCAATTTCTTAAATTCCATAACTAATTCATTGTTATTCCAAATAAAGCAAATAAAATATGTTTTCCATACCATTTCATCTCACCTTTTCAAATATAATTTTTGTTTCCTGTTTTGAATAATTAAAATTGCCTAAACCATTTAAATCTTGTTTAATTCAATTAAAAAATTGTTTAATATTGTTTAATTCATAAATAATTAATCCAAAGTCCAATTTCAAAATGTGAAACATGTAATCCAACTAAAATTTGATAACCTTTTCAAATATCAACTTTGTTATTTGTTTTGCACCCTTTAACTTGCTGAAAACAACCACTACTTGTTCAACACCATTAAGTAACAATAATTTCCAAACTTGATGAATGTTTTTCTAAACTTGTTAACCATCCTTCCAATTGCATCTAATATTGTTACCTTCTTGTTCTTCATCATGCATGCATCATTCTAACTCACTTACACATGATGCTAGTGTTAGAACAATTAATTCAACTATAAGGCATGGGTTTGCCATATGCAATCTTTGCATATGGAATCCATTTAAACTTGTGTATCATATCCACTAGTTTACTTTGGCGCATCTTTAAACTTGTCATGCATCCATATCTTGATCATGCTGGATCTTTTTCCGTAGTAGTAATTGTTGCATCCGGTGTTTGTTCGAGGTTCGTTGCTTCTTCTCGGATAGGACGTTGAGATGATGTGAGCAACGACAAGTTCTGCTACCTTGCGGGGTCTCAGGCAAGTATACTCACTTGCTGCCATATGGCTGCCTTTCATCACTTGTTACCGATTCTTTCCGTTGATTCTTTTCTGCTAGCCTTAGTGGTAGTTGTTTCTGTTACGAACCCATCACATGAATCCCTTAACCTTGATATTGCCTCACCTCCATACCTACAGCCTTTTGTTTGTGCCTGTTCCTATCTAGCATGCTTAGGGTTGCTTTGCTCGAGCCTGTTGTCGGATACTTCTTTTACTATCGTGCTATTATTGTTGTTACCGTTCCGGGGGCTCGAATATTAATCAATCAATCCTGTTAATGCTACTGTCAATAATAATTTGATGATAAGGCACCGGCAGGAGGCCCTTCGTGGTTTTGAGGCCTGCTAGTGTCGACCCTAATAGGAAAAGGGTCTTGTCTACTGATCCATGATGAGCGCACTACCCGCATTTGGGGAGTATGGGCTCCCCCTCAGTTTGACCCGATTCGCATCTCGTCCAAATCGCCTCATTTAGTTCGGGTTTTCCATTTGCTGCATGCATGATCTTGCGAGCCCTTGGTACCCGGCTGGAACTTTCGTAGTCGGCATATAGGGGGACACGGTCTTAGAGTGCTATGAGGGTCCATTTTCTTCTGGGCCCGAGTAGCCGTGCGCCCAAGGTGCTTTGGGCTTGATGCGAAGAAGGGTTGGATTGTGTTGAGTGCCCCGCTTGGTGGAGTGGCCGCTCCATCTGGCGGGATATTCATGAGTGTACGGCTAAATTGGTGCAACCCTGCAGGGATAATCTTCTCGAGAAGCCGTGTTTTCCGCGGTTATGGATTACTTGGTGAAAGTACTGGCTAACAAGTACTCAGGACAACTTAAACATAATGATCAAACATGTTACACCCCATGATTAATAACTTGACTAGTAATAGGCTTATTGACACAATAATTTGAACCATCACTAATTTCAACTGTGTGAGTTATCCTCGGATTGCTTCTTTGGATAAGGGGCGAGATCCAGGATGGGTTTGTTTGAAGTTATCTTTCACTTGGTTACAATCCTCGATCTTATCCCCTTTCTGTTAAGTGCAAGTTGTAGTATTCTCTCTGTAGTTGGTTAGTGCAGCCTGCTGTCGCTTATTTGCAATAACCCCTCCTCTTCCGTTGATCCTAAAGTATTTGTATCTTGTGATGACTGGCTACGCCGGTAACTTGTGAGTATGGGTTTTATCCCCCTTGCCAGTACTTAACCGTACTGACCCACGAATCTCTTTCGTGGCTGCAAATTCCAAATTGCAGTCAACAGGTTTGAAGTCTGACGACGTTAGCTTGGGAATCCCTCCGGCTTGGCCTGGGCAGGGATTGGACGCTCTCGGTTATCTTCAGGACTCTTAGTCCAATTTGGATCTTGTCCGTAGACGGACGATGTTTTGTTTCTTCCGCTGTTATTTGGATCTTTGTAATGTATCAGTTGTAACCCTGGCTCGTTTGAGTCATCTTGTATCTATCTGTTTCTGTTGTAATTGTGGAATATTCGTGAACTATTGTAATGTTATCATACATGGCAACCTGGAATCGGTTATTATGTGGATTTTGGCGGGAATGCTGAAAACTGCATAGTGCCCGATCTCGGGGCGTCACAATCTTCTAGATGCTTCACTTGAGCTTCCACGTCAAGCTAGATGACGAACACCGCTTGACGACAACATAGACCACGGGCTATATGAAATCTTCCTTTTGGTTCATGCCCATGAAAACATACCTAACCACACATAGAAATGCCACACACACATATCATGGGTTAGTTCACAAAGCTATATTTACAATTGCTTACCATACCATGAGATACACAATCCCACTTGGTACATATTGTAGCTTTGTGTGTTGATCGCTTGCTTGATCAACCTTGTATCTTTGCTTCTAACTTCAAATGATGATGTCTTGAAGATCATAATGAAAGATCACCTAATCCTTTACTTAAAGACACACTAGCAATAAGCTCAACTCAAATCATGACCATTCTTCATATAAATCCATGAATATAACAATGGCCATCAAGGAAGCTAATAGAGTTCAACACATGAACTCCATTATTTCCTATGGACAAGATCTACAAGGATAAATCAAAACAAACATTAGTCCATAAGGATTGTCATTAATTACCAAAAACACATATGGGGGCACCATGCACTTTCAATCTCCCCCATTTTGGTAATTGATGACAATCCCTTTTTACGAGGGTTTATATGATGAATTAAGCAACAGTGCAAAACAAAGAGCAAGGATGCAATGGCATGTAAGGAAAATGCTTAATAACGAAACTAAAGCATATAACAAAATTCCCTTAAACCCTCTAAATTTCTCCCTCATTGGTATCCATTGCCGAAATGGGCAAAAAGATTAGAAGGCCAATCTAGTAAGATCTCCCCCATAGTTTATGCATTCCTCATGATATGAGTGAAATCATGTGCATATATTCAACTATGAATAGATGGAGGGAGATCAAACTATATTGAGGATCAAAATATTTAAAAGCAAAGACAAATTGAAGTCAAGCGGAGTGAGGATGGCGACTCCTTCTCTAGGCGGCGCTCATGGCGACTCCGAAGAGATCTAGGGTTTTAGCCTTTCCTCTCCGACAATCGTCACTCCGGCGTTGTCGGCCTCCTCCCCTACGGCATCTGCCACTCCGGCATTGTCGTCCACCCCTTTCTCTACCATGACCTAGGCAAAGTCTCTTTTTGATCGCTCTTGTTGGCGTTGGAGGGCGATTTTCTCCGCCGAGGTGGATCTCAAGTTCAATCCCATTTACGTGGGTTTTGTTCTGTTAGATCCGAAGGACAAGATGATCCAACTTGTGGATCAAGCGGGCTTTGTGCTTGATCAACGTTTTCTCAAGGTACGTGAAAGTATTCATCCTGGATCTGAGATCCAATTTGCTTGTCACCGTGCCAGGGTTTAGGATCATCTAGTCCCACGTAATGGCTCTCTTCTGGATCATGCCAATGCCATCGTTCCTATTTTGGAGGTGGATTCTCTGGTGCCGCTTTTGGATCGGAATCCTATTGATCCTTCGGTGGGTTTAGTTCATGCAGCTAAGGTTTTAGACCTGGATTTTTCTAGAGGTATAGCTCTTGCTAAGGAAGTCCGATTACTCTTTGGATCGGATGTTCATGCTACTAATAATTACGGCGCTTTCAAAATGGTGGTATCTTTTGGCCGTGCTGCTTTCAAAATTGATGAAAATACTGTTGCTTTGGCTCTTGAAGCGGCGATTGGAGGTTATTGTGGATCTTTGAATGTTACTTGTCTCCATGATCGAGTTTTCTCTTTTGAGGTCTCATCTAAGGAGGTTGGCTTTCATATTATGAAGATTAAATGGTTTTCTTGCTTTCATTTCAAGTGTCATTTTCATCTTTGGAGTTTCGGTGGTCCAAATTGGATGTCTGAATTGAAAAAGTGGAATCACGATCAGGCAAATGAGTGGACTTTTGTCACGAGGAAAAAGAAGGTAAAAACTAAACGATACAAGCCTTTACTTAAACCCTCTGCTACTCGTGCACCAACTGCTCCTCCCACGAATCCTAACGATATTGGTTCTGATATTGATCGTGAGTTGCCTGCAATTAAGTTTGGATCGTTTGAACCTGGTTATCTTGTTGCAAAATCTGTTACGGATCCTAATCCTGTGCTCCCTCCCGTGGCCTCTGTGCCTGTTGATGATGGCTTTGCAAAATTAATTGATAAATTGGCGGCCTAGGTCAAGCCTTGCTCTAACTTCCTCTCAGCTAAACATGCAACGGAAGAGTGTACGGGACGGATTCGGTGTTGGTCTTGTTCACGCTCGGGCCATATCCGCAGAAACTGCCCGGGAATTAATGGAACTCTGCGCTGGGTAGTTAAATCGTCGACTATTGGAACCGAGGAGTCCCCTACCTCAGTTCTATCCCCTGCCCCTGCCACTGTTCCAGGAAAACCCTCGTCGGAATCGCCTCTCGAATCGCAACCACCTCCAACAATGGCGAACTTCCCTTGTGATCCGACTAGGTTTGTCCCGGCTGGGATGCATGTTGAGGAGCCCTGGGCGGCCGAGGAGCGGCCTGCTCGTCTCTACATCACCTCCTCCGCGGCTTCTCCTCGCCGCCATGAATCCTGGGCTATTGCTCAGCTGGTTCCCCGGCCCCCGGTTGAAGAACTCGACGATATTCTGCCGCAGATCGTCGATTATATTTTTCAAGAACTGCATCTGCAAGTTGTCTCCTTCTCGGAGAGCGCTGTTGGAGTGGGCATGTTTCGCATGGCGGACCAGGTTGCCAGAGATTGCTTGGTACACTCTCCACCTTTTATTTTTCCAGATGGTAGGATGTTGTCCTTCGTTCGGCACGACGAAGGAGACAATGTTAGAGCAACAATTTACACCAGGACTGGATGGATTATGATTTTAAATATGCACATGGACTATCGCACTCATTAATTCCTTCGTGAGTTTGTGTCCAAGTTTGGCAAGCTCCGGACCTGGTGGAGGGAGGATGCTTCCCCTGTTCGTACCCTTCTCAAGGTTGCGTATGGTGGCGGCGCAGATGTTCCCCGCTCGATTGTGATTCGGGAGGTCCAGCGTTACAGTGGTCACGTAGTTTCCTGGACCTGCCCTGTTTTTATTCTGAACAATGATGCTGCTGACGCTCTGCCAGGGGATGAAGATCTTCTCCCTCCTGGAGGCAATCCGCACCCAGCTTTTGGTGCACCAGAGGTTCCAATTCCTGAGGCTTGTGTAAGGACCCCAGACCGGCAGTCTGAAACCCTACGTATGCATACATTCACGATCCCAGAAAGATCAGTCGTGAACAACATACACAGTTGGCACACAGATATACATCATCCATTACACGAATACATAAAGGTATTACACAAATGATCACATGATCAAGTCTAGCACAACTGCCAAAAGGGCAGGCACTTAACAAACACAGCGGAAGACAAATAAAACACAACGTAGTTGAGCCCAAGTCACGCCTTAACCTACAGGCTGCTGACCCGGAGACGATCCTAGTTCGCAAAGCCGTCAACTCCGTACTTCTCTTCATAGATCTCCTTTGGAGGTTCCTTCTCAAAATCTGATAAGTAGATACCAGGGGCGAAACCATAATGAGTACATTTGAATGTACTCAGCAAGACATCCATCATGTCACTTACCAAACATGCAAATATGCTTATATGGTGGAATAGGTAGGCTATAAATAGGGTTCACTATCAATGGTGTTCATATATTATGACACCATAGTTGCAGTCAGGTTATTCTGTATCTTTGTTGAAGAAGATACTTCAGAAGAAAATAATATAGTTTTATTTCTCTTGTAGATATCGCATGTACAAGAGGTTTTGTAAAACTTTATTAAAGAATATTTTCTCTTTTGCAAAACTTCTTGGAATCAGCTTCCAGAATTCTTGCTTAGAGTAGAAAAGGTTTTCTTTGCAAAACATTTGTTTTGTATAACATCATCTGGCTTTTCATCATCGACGATACCTCCACGGTATAAGTTTCCATTCTTTTCCGAACTTCACAAGTTCAACACTTCCTTTCCAAAGATTCCCTTTCAAAAACTCTTTTTGAAAACATTGACACAATGCTAGCTACATGGCCATTCAACTGTCCATATCCGAGGACGCGGCTTCTTCGAAAAAGTTATACTCTGCAGAGGTGTACACATCCACCAGATCCAGTACACCTCCCGTGAACAATCACGGACTGTAACAACAGTATGTAAACATCAGGTATATGATCATAACCATCCACTATGTTCAAGCTAGAATATGCCTATCTCTCAGTTTTAATCTCCTCGGCACCATGTCGCACATCGCCATGACAGGAGACTCAACCGATGCAACCGGAGGGAAAATTAATCCCACACTTTTGATGTCTCAACATTGGGAGTTTTGACGACATTCGGTTCGAGGGTACGATGTCCCTTATAGCGATTGAGATAGCACACACTAATAAGAACAAACTTCAAGTTAAGCCCCGTGCCCATGTTGGGGTAGGGTGGCAGTACGGTAAAGGTTGTCCGGCGAAGACTAGGTTATGTGTCATTTTTGAAAACACCACTTTCTCAAAAATGACCACTTCCACATTCCTCCGGAGAACAAGGATCCGCCTTTTCTCCGGGGTTTTCCGTAAAGCCTTTGTTTCGTAGAATCACAATTTTAGGGTGTCCACTTAGGGACTAGTATATTTGATGGTAATAAATACCATATGGTGGCCTATGGGCTTGGTATTACCAAGTTTAACTATTGGCATGATAGTAACCTATAATATAGTATAGTAGTAAACTCCACATCAAAAATAGTTTTGATAATCAAGTTTTTTGTAAAACTTCAGAGGCAAAACATGCATGATAGATAATGATAAGTATTGTATCAGCAAGCATCAGGATGGCTTGCCTGGTAACTCTTGTGTCCCTGGTGGTTGGAGTGACTGGAACTTGAAACAGAGCTTCCCGACACTTCCTTCCTCTTCGTTTTCTAACGTCGTAAAAAAAAAGAGAATAAAGGACACACATTCAGAACCAAACAAGACAAACAAGGCTACAAGTAATACATACAGCAAGCAATCAAGAAGTACCACCCAAGTTCTCAATTTTTCCCTTAAGAAAAATTGGCATAAAAACTATGGTTGAAAAGTCTGCTTTTTTTCCTAGTGTTTATGTGTGGCCAATTCAATGATTTTTAGTTGAGAACACCATGGACCAGTGGGGTAGAGCACATGTTACTAGACAGTAGGGTGTCACATAAAACACATTTTTATGTCTAAAAACTTCCCCAACAATCTCTATGGCTAGCACATATAATTTGCTAAAATACTCAAGTGGTGAAAAAGGCTCATGACAACAAGTCAAGCCTATTTTCCACCATGATGCAAAAGTACCAGTGGGTGTTCCACTAAAAAGAAATGCTCACCCAGAGGTTAATAAGCCTCTGGTCACTTTTATAAAAGTGCTCCAAACAAACAATCTAGCATCCAAAAACTCCTACTCATACTAGTAGAAAATTTAGGAAAAATACTAGACTAGTTTAGGCTACACTAGTTAATTTTATGCACAAGTGTGCAAGCTAGCAGAGGCAAAATACTCCTCTAACCAGTACCATAAATGCTACTGGATTCCACAAAATAACATAAAAAGCATAGCTAGGAAACAAGGAAAAACTATGCTTAAAAAGCTACACATGTCAGGAGATTAATTCCTAGTCATCCAAGTGTTACTCATGCTTTTATGCTACTTAAGAGGAAACCTATCAGAGGTGAAAACCCTAAGATAATAATGCCACAAGTACATTCCATCCTCTGGTTTCCACACCAAAGACTCATATTTTTCCCTAGGGGAAAACAAAGACAAAAAGCATACATGAATATCCTAGTATGAAATTCTATACACACATGCTATAAGGAATATTTGTATTCTACAACTATAGCACAAGCAACTAATTAATTCATGGCATCATAACAGAAGTAATACTTCCTACATATGCTATAATAAACTCAAACACTCATAAGACAAAAGATGGCAACACTAGAGCAAAATTCACCAATTTCTAGTGGTGACACTAGTTCAACACTAGAGAAGCAAACAATGTTACTATGATGCTCAATTATAAACAAGCAAGTCATGATCATAAAATGTACTTAATAACAGTACACCAAACTTACACATGCTAGCAATCACAAACATCAAAACAATCCCATGAAACAACTATTAAACATGCATAAATTAATTCTAGCAATTTATGATTTTCTTAAACAATTAATAGCAAGCAAGCAAGGTATAACCTATACAACCAGTAGCTATGCAACAAAAGAAAAGTTATCTAAACCTTTTCAAAAATCCAAACACTCAATTTAAAATCATCCACAAACAATCTATCACTCAAAGGAATTCAGTTTATTTGTAAACAATTTAATTTAGCACTCAATAGTGAATCATCTCTTAACAAGATACTCATAAGGAAATATTATGCTAACAAATGGGTCACACCTAACATACTAGTAGATACTTATAATAAATAAACTTCTCACTTGCATAAGTGAAAAAAAACCATTATATTTTCCATGGTGGAAAATATTCCTATCAACCTCATAATGAAAACATGTTAATTTCTCACATGTGCATAGTTGGGAATTTTTATCCACAACCAAGATGCAATGGGACCAGTGGGTGATGGGCCCATTTAAAAACAAGGTAAATGAGGTTCTAAGCCTCTGGTTACTTATGACAAAATTAGTATAGCAAAAATAAATAAAACAATGCTATTTATTCTAGTGCATACAAGACTAGTGCATAAGCATAACCAAACCTACACATGCTTCATCTTAAAAAAAAAAATGCAAGCTATCAGAGACAAAAGCATCAAATTAACAGTACCAAAATGGTACTGGACCTATAGCAAACATAGCACAAAAATTAGGTGACAAGCACACAAGGAGTTGGTTCACACAAAACATCAAATAAATAATCTAGTGAAACAACATATGCTACTTCTTTAGCCATAAAATATTGCAAACATGCACACACTTTGTGTGGTAGATGTACTGCAAGGAAACAACCTAATAACAAGATTCAACACATCTCTACATCCTAGGAATAAAGATTAAGTCAACCAAGCATTTCATTTCAACAAAAACAAATAAAGAAATCAAAACAGATAAGCTTCTGTTTCTAGATCTGTCCACCAAAAATAATCTAGAACTCAGAAAATTAATCTAAGCTAGGATAAGGTAGATCTACTCAATACCAAACTCATCCAATTGGGTTTGCTCCAAAATTCATTTTTAAACTCCTTATAAAAATCAAAGAAAAGGCTACTGGTCCTTTAGCAATTTGGATGGCATTTTCATTATACAACTCTCCTGGATGTGAGGTTTGGCTCATTGGATAGACATTTTCAATACCTATCCAGATCAGTTGAGTTTGTTCCATTTGATTATATATTTTAAAAGTTATGTCCAAAACATTTTCAGAGATAGTCTGTGGCAAAACAGTCATTGTGCCCAAAATATTTGCCCAAATCCAGATCTGCAAATTTGGCATGGTTTAGATTTCATGTACGTATGTCTCTGATTTTTCTCAGATTTTATTATGCTCATTTAGTATTTTATACAAGTCCAAAGTGAATGCCTCAGATCTGTAAAAAAAAATAAAAGAATAAAGGAACACAGCGCGGGTCGGATTTGTGCGGGCGCGGCCCAGCTAGCGGCAGCGCAGCCCACCGCGCTTGCGCGCGCGCGCACGCTGCGCGGGAAAAGGGCGTTCGAAGGGGGCCGTGGATCTTCGATCCAACGGCGCTGGCGCGTCGTCCAGCTCCCGACCCTCTCTCTCTCTGTCCGGCGATCGGCGGCGAGAACACGCTCGAGGAGCTCACCGTGGGGCTCGGGAAGGGGTGGCGCGAGCTCGGGGAGGCTGCAGGGGGTCGAGGGCGTCGAGGGGAGGTCACGGCGGCGACGACCGCGGCTCCAGGCGGCGGCGCGACGCAGACGCCCGCGGCGGCGCTCCGCGGACGGCGGCGGCGACTCCGGCAGGTATAGGGTGGGAGACCTTGTCTAGGAGGTTCCTGGGAGTGTGGGGAGGCTAGCCATGGCAGTGGGAGGGGCTAGATGAGAGAGGTGCGAGCAGGGCAAGGTGGTGGCCGTGGTGGTCACCCCTCGGGCTAGATCTCGAGCTAGGGCTTCTTAGGGCTAGTTTTTGGGTTCCTCTTGCTTTGGGGAGGCAGAGGGAGGTATGATGGAGTGCAAGGCTTGAGGAGGTGCCCTCTGGGGTTGTGTAGGCTCGAGTCCAAGTGGGTGTGCTTGGTTTGGTAAAGGCATGGGCTTGCCTTGCCCCTTGGGGTGTCTCCATGGGTGGCCTGGCTTCTAACTGGTTCCATGAGGTGAAAATGGTACAAGGGTGTGAGCAAGGCCACAGTAAGGGCCAAGGGATGGGCAAAAGTTAAAATGCAACTATTCCAACCACTACAAGTGACATCATCACTTAGTCAACATGCCACCTCATTCTCTCCCTCCCTAGCTGACCAAAAGAGGATCCAATGCCCCTTCCAGAAGCTCCATAACATTGCTTTTCGAGTTGGCAAAGTGGCAAGGCTTGGATCAGTACACATAAGTTAAATCATCAAGTTTAAATGTGTAATCACTGTTCTGTCAGAAAAATTCAGTTAGGCAGTTTTCTGAATTTTTCTAAGTGCTGGAATCAGCAGACAGAGATAGCAAAAGTTGGAGTTGTTTTCAGGGTTCAAATGCTTTCCAAAATTTGTTTTCAAAACATGGACTTGTTAACCATGTTATATACTTTCAGAAACAACTTTTGGAAACCATTTTGAAATAGTTTAAGGCCATGAAAACAATGTGGAAAAAGGTATACTTTCTGTTTTTATCTGTTTCTAAAAACTGCCTTAATTTTATACCACAAAAACAACAAGCACAAGATAGTTTTTATTTCACCCAAAATAAAAGTGAGCTTATGGATTTGTAGTACATATACCAAGGATTAGTTAGAAGTCAAGAAATCATAAAATAACAATCTCTAGCTTGGTGAAAACAATGGTAGAAAACAGGTACTTGGCTTTATTTTCAGTAATTGTTTTCTATAGGAAAGTTAAAAGAAAACTCTCATAGATCAACTTGGAAACTTGTTTTCTTGGATCAAACAAGGTTAAAAGTTTGTTTTAAGATGCAAACAAGAATAGTCCAAGTCTTGGAAAGAAAATCCACTCAAGTATTAATAAGAAAACATTAGGGAAAAATATCAGGAATATTTTTCAGAAACATAAGGTGTTGGTTTTATAACAAAACTTATGTTGCAAATATGATTAGGATCATAACACAAGTTATTTAAAACAATCATGTTGTTGTAAACATTACTTTGTTGGCCCTAATAGTTGTCTTCTTGAGCACAGATCAAGGGTCTAAAAACTGGGATGTGACAGACCTTCCCCCCTTACCAGAATCTCGTCCCGAGATTCGCAGGCAAGCGAAAAGAGGGTATGGTCAAATAACAATGCTAGATGATTTGTTTACAAAACATGTGTTGGTGTTTTGTAACCTTATTTACAGGGGCTTCCCCCCTTTGATTTTTCTTACCAGAATTCCCTGGTAAATTTGTTTCCTTTACAAAGGTTTGGGTGCCATGGTCTAAACCTCGAACATATTGCTCCTTAAAACCATGATGTCCAACCAGTGGTTATTCTTTAGTCACAAGCTCTATTTGCGTACCACTCAAAGATCAATCTAATGGATATCCATCATCATTTAAAAAGTATGAGCTTTCCATTGCTCACCGTCGAAAATCCAGGAAAATCCACTACCTTCCTCTTAACCTATTATAGTTAAATCCCAAGACATTTGTTTTCCTCAAAGGTAGTTTATCTAGATCATAAATCTATAACAACTCTGAGTACTATCCTCTATAAAAGGTTTCTTTCAGAAACTCCAAGCTCATAATGATTTTTCCTAAACTCTATCATTATCAATATATATCCCCCAATCTTTCTAAGCCTCAAATGAGTTCTACTATCTCATACTGTAGAATATGGTTCCTCCAACACCTATATACGGGAGATATTGTCTACTAGTAATGATCATAGTTTACCCATCTAATATTTTTTTCCAACCTTTCACTACTTAAAAAAAAGCTATAGGATCATTCTAAGGCACCTTTCGCTTTGTTTTTCGAAAAAGTTGATTACACGTTTTCTGTTTAAACGGTGATAACAAACTCTGTAACATATCAACTCTATAAGTTACTTTGTAAGGTATTTGGTTTTAGATACCACTTCTGTAGGGTATTTAAACGAAAAAGTGATGAGCCAACACTGTAAGGTTTTAACCTTACGATTTGATGAGGTTATATTACCAATTGGTAAGGTCTCCAATTCTGTAAGGCCTTGAACTAGAATTAGATGAAACCCTTTTAGATTTTTGGTTAGTATCTTTAACTATTTAAGATTTTACTTAGTCTGACCTGACACTTCTAGTGTCCCATTTACGTCGGGTTTTCTCATGGTGCGACGATAAACAGAACAAGGGGGTTCACAGGTGTGGTTTGAAACGTACCATTGGCTATGGCAGGAGTCGAAGATGCTCCTGCAACATCATCTCTGTCTCGAGGTCCACTCATCAGATTCTTGCGTTTCTTCTGGGATGGACCCTGGGTTTCTTGGGTTTCTTGGGTTTCTTCAGGATGAGATAGAATACGGTTCTTATTGGGACAGTTGCGAGCATAGTGCCCTTCCTGGCTACAGGCAAAACAACCCTTGATTTTAGGCTTGACTTTCACCCGTCTCCTCGAAGATTGCTCAGACCAAGCCGGATCATACTCTCTCTGGGGACAATCACGAGCGAAGTGCCCTTCCGTCCCACAGGCAAAACACTCTTCAGTCACCCATAGACTAGTTTCTCCTGGCGTCACCATCTTCCTTTTGCGGCTCTCTCCAGCAAGCAGTTGCTGGTATTCTCTCATAAGGAACATAGTATTCTCAGCATTGGTGGTGGCAAGCTGAATCAACTGTTCCAGGATAGCACGGGTGGCGGTGTGCTCAGCACGAGCGGCTTCATGATTTTCCCTCAACAAAGCAAACAGTTGAGCAACTGTCGGCTCAGGTGACGGAGGTGGATTGCTGGCCATGCTGGAGAAAAAGAACGGTGTAAGACGATAATCACTAAAGGTGATCTTGGTTTTTTTTTTTTAAAGGCTCGTGACATATACCGGCTCATAGCGGTCATGAGAACGGTAGATAGCACGACAACAAGCAAGCATCGACGAAACTAAAACCAACTCAAACCCATATTAACACGCATGTGAAAAACGAGTCTTAACAAGCATAACTTATCTTAAGGGTTCACAAGGCTACCAGATAAAGCTTACAACACAACTAGTACACACAACGCTCTAACAGAGGAGCTCACACGACACGAAACCCAACACAAACAAGTGTCTGGGGTGGAAAAACAACATAAGTCCTAACATCCTGCGACAATCCTAAGTGCTCGAGGAAGCGCGTAGCTGTTCCTCCAACTCTTCCACTCTGGCCTTGCTAGTTGCAAGCTGAAGCTGAAGTGCTATCACTTGAGTGCGGTGCTGGGAGTCAGTGTACTTCATGGTCTTCTTCAGTACCTTGAGACGACGCTCGGTAGCCGAAGATGCACCAAGACGGGCTTCTAGTTGGTCTATCTCTCTGCCTCGGAGGTCATAGTCTGCTCTAACCTTGTCAAGGGAGAGCTGGGTGTTGTACAACTGTCCTTCCAGATGCTGGAAGTGACGTGCAACCACAACGTCTCCAGTGACTTCTATTGGCTTGTCGTCCTCGTCGCGTTTTCCAAAGTAGCTGTATGGGGTTCCCGCAAACTTGCGATGGAAGAAGTTCGCGAGCTTGGCGATGGTCAGCTGCATCACCCTAAGGATACCATCTTCCCAACTGTTCTCCACGACTTCGCAAGTGATCTCGGGGGTTGAGGGTGCTCTCACTGGTGCACGGATGGTGCAGACGACCAACCAGGACATTTCTCGTCCATCCATGTGGAACTGGGCTCCCTTTAACTCAGGTAGGGGACGACCGATCAGGCGAGTCATCTTGATCAAATCCTCCTCAAAGCGGTGGTAGCAAGGTTCATGCGATCCCAGCCGGAAGGACTTGGTGAAGACAATTGCCATCTACACAAGATTTTAAATGGGATTAAGTTAGGTAGCAGTGTGAAAAATGTTAAGATCCTTATTTCTCTTGTTTGGTCTTTTCAAAAGAGGACATAAAAATTGCAGCGTTTAGCCAATAGGGCAAAACGAGGCTTTTGCAAACACACAAACATAGAGGTTTTGGTCAGTATTGGTTGGTTTTCTTCACGCATTTTCTTCTTTAAAGGTTGTCGTTGTTGGAGCTTTATATGTTGGAGTGCATCACTGGTAGCAACGCTATCAGCTCGTGTGGCTTGATGGTCCTTTATTTAGGCCTAACGGTGCTTTTATTAATTGTGGGTGAGATGGCGGTGGTTCACGACGGGTCGCATTATGAAGCGAAAACAAGTATAGGTCTAAGCAACCAATTCTTGTTTTTGAATGCTATACAAACATTTTTGCTTGCAAAAATTTTAACACGAGGCGATTCAAAAACAAGGGCGGGGCAAGCACAAATCTGTAAATTCTTAGCACCCCACAAACATAAAGAAGCCTAGATGAACTAAATTCTACACCACACAATAGCACAAAGTCCTACGGACACACATAAGCAAGCCATAACACACAAGCAAGGCTCCATTTGAGCTACGTCAGGGGAGACGACTCATGGAGTTATCGCTAAATTACTCCAAACTAGACTGATCCAAAATCCTAGAAGTGGCTGAAGAACTATATCTACCTCTGACCATCATCACTGTAGAGCTATGCGATTATTTTGGTCTTCTCGGGACATCGGCAAGTATAAAAGTTTTTGGATTGAAACAAGATAATAGAAGTAAAATTTTGATAAAACTTTATGCAACAATCTGTTTTTGAAACTCCAACTATTTTCTGGACAGAAAACTTCAAAGACGAGAGATGTTTCAAAAACAGAGCGGAGCAGTTGCAAACAAGTAAGAAATAAACTCTTAACCGAGAGAGATACTAACTCTGTAAGGCCCGCCCTTCGAACCACTGTTCAAGGACGCCCTTGATATGCATTTAGAATCTTTTGAAAAGATAAAAAGGAGGGGAAAATATACTAAAATTCCCTTAGATAAAAATAATTTAGATAGTAAATAGGTTTTTACTGAAAAATACTTTTCTTTCCTATCTGACGTCCATGCTAACTAAGGTCTCCTAAGGTCAGGATGGCTCTGATACCAACTCTGTAAGGACCCCAGACCGGCAGTCTGAAACCCTACGTATGCATACATTCACGATCCCAGAAAGATCAGTCGTGAACAACATACACAGTTGGCACACAGATATACATCATCCATTACACGAATACATAAAGGTATTACACAAATGATCACATGATCAAGTCTAGCACAACTGCCAAAAGGGCAGGCACTTAACAAACACAGCGGAAGACAAATAAAACACAACGTAGTTGAGCCCAAGTCACGCCTTAACCTACAGGCTGCTGACCCGGAGACGATCCTAGTTCGCAAAGCCGTCAACTCCGTACTTCTCTTCATAGATCTCCTTTGGAGGTTCCTTCTCAAAATCTGATAAGTAGATACCAGGGGCGAAACCATAATGAGTACATTTGAATGTACTCAGCAAGACATCCATCATGTCACTTACCAAACATGCAAATATGCTTATATGGTGGAATAGGTAGGCTATAAATAGGGTTCACTATCAATGGTGTTCATATATTATGACACCATAGTTGCAGTCAGGTTATTCTGTATCTTTGTTGAAGAAGATACTTCAGAAGAAAATAATATAGTTTTATTTCTCTTGTAGATATCGCATGTACAAGAGGTTTTGTAAAACTTTATTAAAGAATATTTTCTCTTTTGCAAAACTTCTTGGAATCAGCTTCCAGAATTCTTGCTTAGAGTAGAAAAGGTTTTCTTTGCAAAACATTTGTTTTGTATAACATCATCTGGCTTTTCATCATCGACGATACCTCCACGGTATAAGTTTCCATTCTTTTCCGAACTTCACAAGTTCAACACTTCCTTTCCAAAGATTCCCTTTCAAAAACTCTTTTTGAAAACATTGACACAATGCTAGCTACATGGCCATTCAACTGTCCATATCCGAGGACGCGGCTTCTTCGAAAAAGTTATACTCTGCAGAGGTGTACACATCCACCAGATCCAGTACACCTCCCGTGAACAATCACGGACTGTAACAACAGTATGTAAACATCAGGTATATGATCATAACCATCCACTATGTTCAAGCTAGAATATGCCTATCTCTCAGTTTTAATCTCCTCGGCACCATGTCGCACATCGCCATGACAGGAGACTCAACCGATGCAACCGGAGGGAAAATTAATCCCACACTTTTGATGTCTCAACATTGGGAGTTTTGACGACATTCGGTTCGAGGGTACGATGTCCCTTATAGCGATTGAGATAGCACACACTAATAAGAACAAACTTCAAGTTAAGCCCCGTGCCCATGTTGGGGTAGGGTGGCAGTACGGTAAAGGTTGTCCGGCGAAGACTAGGTTATGTGTCATTTTTGAAAACACCACTTTCTCAAAAATGACCACTTCCACATTCCTCCGGAGAACAAGGATCCGCCTTTTCTCCGGGGTTTTCCGTAAAGCCTTTGTTTCGTAGAATCACAATTTTAGGGTGTCCACTTAGGGACTAGTATATTTGATGGTAATAAATACCATATGGTGGCCTATGGGCTTGGTATTACCAAGTTTAACTATTGGCATGATAGTAACCTATAATATAGTATAGTAGTAAACTCCACATCAAAAATAGTTTTGATAATCAAGTTTTTTGTAAAACTTCAGAGGCAAAACATGCATGATAGATAATGATAAGTATTGTATCAGCAAGCATCAGGATGGCTTGCCTGGTAACTCTTGTGTCCCTGGTGGTTGGAGTGACTGGAACTTGAAACAGAGCTTCCCGACACTTCCTTCCTCTTCGTTTTCTAACGTCGTAAAAAAAAAGAGAATAAAGGACACACATTCAGAACCAAACAAGACAAACAAGGCTACAAGTAATACATACAGCAAGCAATCAAGAAGTACCACCCAAGTTCTCAATTTTTCCCTTAAGAAAAATTGGCATAAAAACTATGGTTGAAAAGTCTGCTTTTTTTCCTAGTGTTTATGTGTGGCCAATTCAATGATTTTTAGTTGAGAACACCATGGACCAGTGGGGTAGAGCACATGTTACTAGACAGTAGGGTGTCACATAAAACACATTTTTATGTCTAAAAACTTCCCCAACAATCTCTATGGCTAGCACATATAATTTGCTAAAATACTCAAGTGGTGAAAAAGGCTCATGACAACAAGTCAAGCCTATTTTCCACCATGATGCAAAAGTACCAGTGGGTGTTCCACTAAAAAGAAATGCTCACCCAGAGGTTAATAAGCCTCTGGTCACTTTTATAAAAGTGCTCCAAACAAACAATCTAGCATCCAAAAACTCCTACTCATACTAGTAGAAAATTTAGGAAAAATACTAGACTAGTTTAGGCTACACTAGTTAATTTTATGCACAAGTGTGCAAGCTAGCAGAGGCAAAATACTCCTCTAACCAGTACCATAAATGCTACTGGATTCCACAAAATAACATAAAAAGCATAGCTAGGAAACAAGGAAAAACTATGCTTAAAAAGCTACACATGTCAGGAGATTAATTCCTAGTCATCCAAGTGTTACTCATGCTTTTATGCTACTTAAGAGGAAACCTATCAGAGGTGAAAACCCTAAGATAATAATGCCACAAGTACATTCCATCCTCTGGTTTCCACACCAAAGACTCATATTTTTCCCTAGGGGAAAACAAAGACAAAAAGCATACATGAATATCCTAGTATGAAATTCTATACACACATGCTATAAGGAATATTTGTATTCTACAACTATAGCACAAGCAACTAATTAATTCATGGCATCATAACAGAAGTAATACTTCCTACATATGCTATAATAAACTCAAACACTCATAAGACAAAAGATGGCAACACTAGAGCAAAATTCACCAATTTCTAGTGGTGACACTAGTTCAACACTAGAGAAGCAAACAATGTTACTATGATGCTCAATTATAAACAAGCAAGTCATGATCATAAAATGTACTTAATAACAGTACACCAAACTTACACATGCTAGCAATCACAAACATCAAAACAATCCCATGAAACAACTATTAAACATGCATAAATTAATTCTAGCAATTTATGATTTTCTTAAACAATTAATAGCAAGCAAGCAAGGTATAACCTATACAACCAGTAGCTATGCAACAAAAGAAAAGTTATCTAAACCTTTTCAAAAATCCAAACACTCAATTTAAAATCATCCACAAACAATCTATCACTCAAAGGAATTCAGTTTATTTGTAAACAATTTAATTTAGCACTCAATAGTGAATCATCTCTTAACAAGATACTCATAAGGAAATATTATGCTAACAAATGGGTCACACCTAACATACTAGTAGATACTTATAATAAATAAACTTCTCACTTGCATAAGTGAAAACAAACCATTATATTTTCCATGGTGGAAAATATTCCTATCAACCTCATAATGAAAACATGTTAATTTCTCACATGTGCATAGTTGGGAATTTTTATCCACAACCAAGATGCAATGGGACCAGTGGGTGATGGGCCCATTTAAAAACAAGGTAAATGAGGTTCTAAGCCTCTGGTTACTTATGACAAAATTAGTATAGCAAAAATAAATAAAACAATGCTATTTATTCTAGTGCATACAAGACTAGTGCATAAGCATAACCAAACCTACACATGCTTCATCTTAAAAAAAAAAATGCAAGCTATCAGAGACAAAAGCATCAAATTAACAGTACCAAAATGGTACTGGACCTATAGCAAACATAGCACAAAAATTAGGTGACAAGCACACAAGGAGTTGGTTCACACAAAACATCAAATAAATAATCTAGTGAAACAACATATGCTACTTCTTTAGCCATAAAATATTGCAAACATGCACACACTTTGTGTGGTAGATGTACTGCAAGGAAACAACCTAATAACAAGATTCAACACATCTCTACATCCTAGGAATAAAGATTAAGTCAACCAAGCATTTCATTTCAACAAAAACAAATAAAGAAATCAAAACAGATAAGCTTCTGTTTCTAGATCTGTCCACCAAAAATAATCTAGAACTCAGAAAATTAATCTAAGCTAGGATAAGGTAGATCTACTCAATACCAAACTCATCCAATTGGGTTTGCTCCAAAATTCATTTTTAAACTCCTTATAAAAATCAAAGAAAAGGCTACTGGTCCTTTAGCAATTTGGATGGCATTTTCATTATACAACTCTCCTGGATGTGAGGTTTGGCTCATTGGATAGACATTTTCAATACCTATCCAGATCAGTTGAGTTTGTTCCATTTGATTATATATTTTAAAAGTTATGTCCAAAACATTTTCAGAGATAGTCTGTGGCAAAACAGTCATTGTGCCCAAAATATTTGCCCAAATCCAGATCTGCAAATTTGGCATGGTTTAGATTTCATGTACGTATGTCTCTGATTTTTCTCAGATTTTATTATGCTCATTTAGTATTTTATACAAGTCCAAAGTGAATGCCTCAGATCTGTAAAAAAAAATAAAAGAATAAAGGAACACAGCGCGGGTCGGATTTGTGCGGGCGCGGCCCAGCTAGCGGCAGCGCAGCCCACCGCGCTTGCGCGCGCGCGCACGCTGCGCGGGAAAAGGGCGTTCGAAGGGGGCCGTGGATCTTCGATCCAACGGCGCTGGCGCGTCGTCCAGCTCCCGACCCTCTCTCTCTCTGTCCGGCGATCGGCGGCGAGAACACGCTCGAGGAGCTCACCGTGGGGCTCGGGAAGGGGTGGCGCGAGCTCGGGGAGGCTGCAGGGGGTCGAGGGCGTCGAGGGGAGGTCACGGCGGCGACGACCGCGGCTCCAGGCGGCGGCGCGACGCAGACGCCCGCGGCGGCGCTCCGCGGACGGCGGCGGCGACTCCGGCAGGTATAGGGTGGGAGACCTTGTCTAGGAGGTTCCTGGGAGTGTGGGGAGGCTAGCCATGGCAGTGGGAGGGGCTAGATGAGAGAGGTGCGAGCAGGGCAAGGTGGTGGCCGTGGTGGTCACCCCTCGGGCTAGATCTCGAGCTAGGGCTTCTTAGGGCTAGTTTTTGGGTTCCTCTTGCTTTGGGGAGGCAGAGGGAGGTATGATGGAGTGCAAGGCTTGAGGAGGTGCCCTCTGGGGTTGTGTAGGCTCGAGTCCAAGTGGGTGTGCTTGGTTTGGTAAAGTCATGGGCTTGCCTTGCCCCTTGGGGTGTCTCCATGGGTGGCCTGGCTTCTAACTGGTTCCATGAGGTGAAAATGGTACAAGGGTGTGAGCAAGGCCACAGTAAGGGCCAAGGGATGGGCAAAAGTTAAAATGCAACTATTCCAACCACTACAAGTGACATCATCACTTAGTCAACATGCCACCTCATTCTCTCCCTCCCTAGCTGACCAAAAGAGGATCCAATGCCCCTTCCAGAAGCTCCATAACATTGCTTTTCGAGTTGGCAAAGTGGCAAGGCTTGGATCAGTACACATAAGTTAAATCATCAAGTTTAAATGTGTAATCACTGTTCTGTCAGAAAAATTCAGTTAGGCAGTTTTCTGAATTTTTCTAAGTGCTGGAATCAGCAGACAGAGATAGCAAAAGTTGGAGTTGTTTTCAGGGTTCAAATGCTTTCCAAAATTTGTTTTCAAAACATGGACTTGTTAACCATGTTATATACTTTCAGAAACAACTTTTGGAAACCATTTTGAAATAGTTTAAGGCCATGAAAACAATGTGGAAAAAGGTATACTTTCTGTTTTTATCTGTTTCTAAAAACTGCCTTAATTTTATACCACAAAAACAACAAGCACAAGATAGTTTTTATTTCACCCAAAATAAAAGTGAGCTTATGGATTTGTAGTACATATACCAAGGATTAGTTAGAAGTCAAGAAATCATAAAATAACAATCTCTAGCTTGGTGAAAACAATGGTAGAAAACAGGTACTTGGCTT
The DNA here is from genome assembly GCA_028641055.1 of Alopecurus myosuroides. Classification (NCBI taxonomy): domain Eukaryota; kingdom Viridiplantae; phylum Streptophyta; class Magnoliopsida; order Poales; family Poaceae; genus Alopecurus; species Alopecurus myosuroides. Next base: position 135,440,335 of record CM054057.1, on the reverse strand, counting down.
TATTTTCAGTAATTGTTTTCTATAGGAAAGTTAAAAGAAAACTCTCATAGATCAACTTGGAAACTTGTTTTCTTGGATCAAACAAGGTTAAAAGTTTGTTTTAAGATGCAAACAAGAATAGTCCAAGTCTTGGAAAGAAAATCCACTCAAGTATTAATAAGAAAACATTAGGGAAAAATATCAGGAATATTTTTCAGAAACATAAGGTGTTGGTTTTATAACAAAACTTATGTTGCAAATATGATTAGGATCATAACACAAGTTATTTAAAACAATCATGTTGTTGTAAACATTACTTTGTTGGCCCTAATAGTTGTCTTCTTGAGCACAGATCAAGGGTCTAAAAACTGGGATGTGACAGCTTGGGTGCCACCGGTTCATCTTGTACCACAGCAAGGAGGCTGGGGAGACTGGAACAATGAGGAGCAGGGGGAAAATGCGGCGCAGGAGGATCCTGTCGAGCAAGCCCCGGAACCTGAACTAGGTGCAGTCTTCTGTATCTGTACAGTTCTCTGGCGCCTCTATCGACTCCATGAATGTTGCACGAGCTGACGGCCCAGAGCAATTTGTGGAGTTGCAGCAACAACTGGAACAAAACCAGCTGGCTATTGTTCCTTTGTGCCACCACCCCCTGAAAATGCTGCAGCTCAGAACAATGATGTTCAGATCTTTCAAGTCCTGTTGCCTGACCCTGTGGTGGAGTGGTCCAGATACTTTTTGGAACACAAAGCAAGGGTCATTTTTTATCAAAGATTTGAAATTCTGTCGTCGTTGCTACCCTTTGAGATGCTAGTCTCCTCTGCTGCCCCTGTTCCTATGCTGATGGATTCCTGTCCTGTTGATCCTGAACCAGTGACTCCTGAGCCTGCTACCAAGAAGAGGACTAGGAAGGTGTCTACTCCCCTTGTCCTTGAGGAGCGTAGAGTGACGAGAAGCCTTGCCAAGAACGCTGGTTTCCGGGTTCTGCCTGCTACTGACAAGCCAGAACCTAGGAAAAAATCCAAGTCTTCTCGTCCTCAAGTTTCTCCAGGGGGAGTGCCCCCTTTCACTCCTGTTGCTGTTCTGCGGAGGGCGGGAAACATGCTCCAGATTGATGATTCAGAAATAACTGTGGAGAAGCTTGAAGCTGCTCCAAAGAAGCCCACTACCTCTTCAAGTTCTGATGATTAGTGGGCCTTTCTTCTATCTTATGGGCCTGTTTGGTCCCTGGAGTTGTTGCTGGTTTTTTCTTGATACATTTTGTTATGATACATGGCATATGTACTGCACTATGGTTATTATCTTTTGGTTATCTACTGTGCTGGTCTTTATGATTACCAGCAGCTTTCTTTACTCTCTGTTATTCCATGGATAATACGGCCTATTTGAATTTGGATTGGATTGTCTTTGACTGGAATGTGAGAGGCCTCAATGATAAATCTAAAAGAGACGCAGTCTATAGTAAAATTGATGAAAGTCAGGCTTCTGTCATTTGCTTACAGGAGACTAAATGCCAGGATTTTGATCATTCCTTTATTAGGTCGTTCTGTCCTAAAAGGTTTGATCAATTTGCTTTTTCTCCATCTGTTGGAGCTTCTGGAGGTATAATTGTGCTTTGGAATAGTTCCATATTCAGTGGAGATTTGTTAGAAATTCATCGTTCTGCCATTCACATTAAATTCACATCCATTCACAATTCAATTTCTTGGAATTTGGTGAATGTTTATGGCCCTTGCAAGGGGGTGGAAAGAGAAGAATTTATTAACTGGTTATATAATCTTTCCATTCCTATTCATCAGAACTGGATGATTCTTGGTGATTTTAATTTCATTAGATCACTGGATAATAGAAATAAACCGGGGGCTGACCTTAATGATATGTTTATATTTAATGATGTCATCAGCCATCTGGGTTTATTGGAACTGCCTGTTAAAGGCAGGAATTTCACTTGGTCCAATATGCAAAGTGATCCTCTTTTGGTTCAACTAGATTGGTTCTTTACCTCATGTCAGTGGACACTGGACTTCCCTAATACCATGGTGTTACCCATGTCAAAAATCACTTCTGACCACTTGCCTTGTATGGTTAAAATTGGAACAAACATCCCACAGGCAAAGATTTTTCGGTTCGAAAATCATTGGGTTAAGCAACCTGGTTTCATGGACCTTGTGACAAAGATTTGGAATACTCCAGTTATGGCCAAATCAATTACTTCCAAAATCACTGCTAAATTAAAGAATCTTAGATATGCTTTGAAGGATTGGGGAAGGAATCTTTCTCAGTTAAAGATTCTTATTGATATGAGTAGTAAAGTGATCTTGTTCCTGGACCAATTGGAAGATGTGAGGAAGTTGAGTGTTCCTGAATTTAATTTCAGACTTATTGTTAAAAAGCATATCAAGAATTTGCTTGCTTTACAATCTGATTACTGGAAGCAACGATGTACTATTCGTTGGGCTAAGCTTTCTGGTGAAAATACTAAATACTTTCATGCCAGAGCCACTGAGAGATTTAGGAGAAATTCTATTCCATCCATCTCAGATGCTTCTGGGAATTTGTTGGTGGATCATATGGACAAAGCTGCTGCTTTTTGGTCCTGTTTTAAGAACATAATGGGTGTCTCATGCCCACCCATGAATGATTCTGATTTGTCTATTTTCTTGCCTGTGGTTGAAGGTTTAGAGATCCTGGTTAATCCTTTCACTGTTGAAGAGATTGAGGGTGTTGTAAAACACCTAAAACCTGATCGTGCGCCTGGACCAGATGGTTTTACAGGGATTTTTATTAAACACTGCTGGAGTATAATAAAAGAGGATTTTATCAAGCTTTGCAATGAATTTCACAGTGCTAAGATCTCTTTGGAGAGCATTAATGGATCTTTCATTACTCTGATTCCAAAGATTAATTCTCCTGAGACAGTGAATGATTTTAGACCTATTTCTCTGACCAATACTTGTTTGAAATTTATCACCAAAATTCTGGCTAATCGTTTCCAAGACAAAATCTTTGGATGCATCCATGCTAATCAATATGGTTTCATCAAATCCAGAATTATTCAAGATTGTCTGGCCTGGTGTTTTGAATACATTCACCAGTGTAAACAATCTAAGCAGAAAGTGGTGATCTTCAAGATTGATTTTGAGAAGGATTTTGATACCATTGAGCACTCTGCTATTCTGCAAATTTTGATATTTAAGGGATTCCCTTCTTTAGTAATAAAATGGGTCAAGGAAATTCTAGCCTCTGGATCATCATCGGTTCTATTAAATGGTGTTCCTGGCAATCCTTTTGTCTGCAAAAGAGGTGTCAGGCAGGGTGATCCGTTGTCCCCAATTCTTTATGTGTTGGGTGGGGATCTGCTGCAAAGTATTGTTAATTTGGCACTAAGAGAGGGAAGACTCCGGTTGCCAATTCCAATTGGTGGAGATTTTCCTATAGTTCAATATGCGGATGACACTTTGGTCATATTACCTGCTGAACTGGCTCAATTATTGGTGTTTAAAGATCTGCTTAACCTTTATGCTCGTCTCACTGGGCTAAAGGTGAATTATAACAAATCTTCTATGATACCGATCAATCTATCACAGCAGGAAACTGTTGATTTGGCTTCTGTTCTGGAGTGTACTGTGGCTTCTATGCCCTTTACATACTTAGGCTTGCCCATGGGTACCACAAAGCCAACTATCAAAGACTTTGCACCACTAATTGACAGAATTGAAAGGAGACTTTCCGCTACAGTCTCGTTTCTTTCTTATGGGGATAGTTTGGTTCTTGTGAACTCGGTTCTTTCCTCCTTGCCCTCGTATTAGATGTGCACTCTTGTAATACCTAAAGGTGTCATTGACATAATCGATAAAGCAAGGAGGAGATGCTTATGGAGGAAGGACAAAAATAAGCAAAGAGTTAATTCTTTAGCTGCCTAGGATATGGTATGCATGCCCAAAAACAAAGGAGGAATAGGGATCATCAATATCCAGATTCAAAATAGAGCTCTACTGCTGAAGTTCTTGGCAAAATTCTATAACTCATTGGATATCCCTTGGGTCCATTTAGTCAAGAATGCTTATTATTTTCAAACAATACCACATGCTGTCACTTCCTATGGTTCTTTCTGGTGGAGAGGTGTTATGCAATTAGCAGATACTTGGTGTTCCATATCTTCTTGCGTTTTGGGGAATGGTTTTACTAGACTTTTTTGGAAGGATTCGTGGATAGGACAACCTTTGGCACTAAAATTTCTGAGATTATTCTCCTTTGCCAAGGATCCTTTGTCTTCAGTAAGAGATTTAATAATGATGACTGATCTCTCGGATGCTTTTCATTTGCCGTTTTCAAGTGAAGCTTTCCAGGAGTATAATGATCTGCATGTCATTGTGAATAATGTTCAGTTGACTGACAGTGAGGATAGTTGGAGATGCAATTTCAATAAAGGAGTATATACCTCAAGTAAATTTTACCAGCTACAATTTGCTCATTTACCTCATGATGGGCCTGCAACGTGGATATGGAAATCCAAATGCATGTCAAAACATAAATTTTTTGCTTGGTTGATTCTCAAGGATAGGATTAATACAAAGGATATGATCAAACGAAGAAACTGGAAGATTGAAGGTACTGATCACTGTGTTCTTTGTTGCACGCATTGCAATGAGGATTGGATCCATCTGTTCTTTCAATGTGTTTTTAGCTCCCGGATTTGGAATTATTTGCAAATCAGCTGGAGTGATAACACACTGGTGCAAAATCTTACTTTTGCAAATAAGTCTTTCAAAGGGCCTTGTTTCACTGAGATAGTGATTCTTGCATGCTGGAATATTTGGAAGCAGAGGAATGGAGTCATTTTTAAATCAGAAAGACATTCCTTTATGGGATGGAAAGTGGGCTTCATGTTAGATCTCCTTGTGCTTAAGCATACGTTGAGTGCTTCTGTGGCTGCTGAATTAGCTTTATGGATTAATTCCTTAAATTAGCCTGGGATAGACTGTCTTAGTCTATTTCCATGTATATTTGTACATATCTGTAACTGTAACACTCTTGGTTGGCAATAAAGGGCTGTGGGGGACTCCCCTGCAGTAGGAAATGTTTCAAAAAAAGACAAATTGAAGGATACTTTCACAAAGAAGCAACCAACCAAAGGATCCGAAAAACCGATTGACCAAAATCAATATTATGATAAGACCAACCAAGTGTTCTAGAAAATGAAGAGGGAACTCCCCAATGTACATGCACAATGTTAGATTTTAATTACTATATAATGTGCACAACATGGAATCATCACTCCCTTCTAGATAATTTTGAACACAAACAAGAGCAAGAGAATGGATTGGAAATGAAGCAAAGCAACTTGCAAACGAACAAAAGTTGAGAAATTAAGATCAAGAAGCGACAAATAAATACTTACTCAACCGAGGAAGATGGGTGTGACAAGGAAAAACATTTTTTTTGGAGACTAATAGGATGATAAAATCATCAACATAGTCTTTTAATAAAGGAGGCACATAGTGCATATCATGTCTTTCCCATACACACAAACCATCAAAGGATAAAAAACATAGGTCCACAAGCTTATTAAGATCGGCAAAAGGAATACCAAAAGAAAAGCAAAGCTTGTGCCTTTTAGGAACCACCAAGGAATATAGAGCAATAAAAGGTGGTCACTAAAGAAAAAGAATATCAATTAAAGATGTAACTATTGCCGTGTGTATAGGTTTCTAAGTGGACACCAATCACAAAGATATATATCCACAAAGAAACATGCACACACAAAATAGGTACAAAGGTGAAAAACATGATATCCAAGAGAGGTTCATAAATATACCAATAAGATTTTTGCTTGAAAGCAAAGCACTAAGCTTAGTTTTATCTTAAAGGGATATATATGAACAAGTAAACAAACTCATCAAAGCATCACAAATATCAGAAGAAAAAGTGATAGTTGGAATGCTTTGAGAAAGGTAACACGTATCACAAAAAGGCAAATGGTTTTTGAGAATTCATCAATATTGCATATGAGAGACTTTGAGTAGAAGTTGCGAGATTAATATACTTGGGATTGGTGAATCATAAAATGATTATAAATATCCCCTAGATATGTAATCATCCCGGCTTACTCGTATTTGCAATAAAGATGTTTTTGATAAGACATTTGTAAGAACCAAATGAAATACAACAAATGGAATTCATGCCAAGATGCAACCTACACAAGGTTGAAAGCTAGAAATGTATGCATGAGAGAGATACTTGTTACCGAGACGACATTGGTGATGAAGAGGATGCGAGTTTGATAATCATCGTAGCTTGACTCCTATAATACCATGGTGAGAACACCTTCCTTATGAATGGAGCAAGCAACCAATGTATCTCCATTGTACCTAAAAACAAAATTCAAGTACAAAATGGTACCCAAACTCATTGGGTCCAAAGTAGTTAGAACAACTACAATACATAGGACAAACTCCACATAAATATGTGCATATTAATATGAATTTGAATTTCATGCACATCTTAGCCATTTAGGATTTGATGGAGTTTATCCTATATATTGGATCAACGAAAGTAAGCATGCCAAAAGATATACATAGTAAATATACATGCACAAAACTTTCAAGAACCAAAACAAGATACAAGTTGGACAAAGACCCAATTAAACCAAGAAACCACTCATAAGAGTGAAAAGAAAGAGAATTGTCCAAATTATATCAAGACCCAAATCAACACATGATTGAGGAAACCAAATAGAGAAGATACCAAAAAACATCAAAGAATAAACAAACCCTCTACACTTTTCATGATATCACACAAAGTACCAAGACGAAAAATATTCGTCTTCCAAAGAGACAAGTCATTGGGATAAAATACAAATTTAAAGACAACAAGTGTTCAAACGCATCTAGGATAGTTCTTCCAATAATAGTGCATTATTTATGATCTTGCATTTTAATACAAAATGCACACAATGGAATCATTACTCTCCAAATATATTATTCAAACACTAGTCATGTTTAAATAAAAACAATTAGATGCAATACCAATTTAAAGGACGGTGATCTACTCAATGTAGGATAGCTTCCCCAAGAATAGTGCAACCCAAAGAAGTATGAATTTGAACATGAGTGCACAAGTATGGGATCATTGCTTTTCCTAACTCAAGAAAGCATAAAACAAATTTTGAGTAGAGCAAGGAAGACACAAGGGACTTAAACCAAACAAAACATTGGCAAGAAACAAAGAAACGTTTGAGCAAAGGCCAAAGTAAATATTATCAATAAACTTACCACAAATTATTATCACTTGTCAACGACAAGAGATGTATGGAGATATTTCTCGGTGGTATAATTGTTCACAATCATATTCACAAAACATAAGCATGTGACAAAAGATAGGAATATAAAAACATGCTTAGATAGAGATTCTTGAAGGCTTCAAATAAGAACCGAAAAAGCAAAGCACCAAGAAGCTCTCACAAACAAGATGCCAAAAGAAGAGAGACAAAACACATTTAAGAAAACATGGAACTTGTTTGAGCAACATGCCACATAAGAACAAGATAACTAACAATATCAATTCTAGGTGGCAATACCTCACATGTTCACATTTTATAGACTTGTAATATGCACATAGATTATTACTCCCCCATAATGTGATAATCCATTTTTTTAACAAGAGGTAAAGAAAATAAATCCAACTAGAGAAAGTTAACGGACATTAGAATTTGAATTTCTCATGAGGAAAACATACCACAAAGAGACTAGACAATTTTGATATATCAACACTAAGTGGTATTCCTCATGTACACACATTTTAGGATAGTAAAGTGCCACAGCATATTACTTCCCCAAAATGGGATAGTCCATTAATCTCCCAAAGAGCCAACTAAAATAAGAAAGAATGGCAATGAAGGCTCAACCCAAAGCACACAAGTACATGGAGTGCAAACCATGGCACTACTCGCACGGCAAGCATGGCGCCTTATTCAGCAACCGGACTCTTTGTGTGCCCAAGTGTTGAGAGCTAAATACTACCCAAACGGGCTGCTGACCGATACATTCTTCACCGGAAATGCCTCAGCTACTTGGCGGGCTGTTGAGTATGGCCTGGAGCTCCTCAAGAAGGGAATCATATGGCGGGTGGGTACTGGCTCAAATATTCGTGTGTGGCGCGACCCATGGATTCCCAGAGAAACCTATCTGAGACCTATTACGAAACAAGGTAGATGTAGGCATAAATGGGTGGCGGACTTTATTGGTCCTGATGGCGCCTGGAATGTTCAATTGCTGCAGCGATGGTTCCTACAAGGTTATATTGATGCGATCGTCCAGTTACGAACATCGCGGAGGAATGAAGAGGACTTTCCTGCATGGAACCCCGAGAAAAATGGCATGTTCACGGTACGGAGTGCATATCGTTTGGCTGTCGAGGAATACTTAAGACAGAACGGAGGGCAGTCCACTAGCACCAGGCCGATGGGAGGCTCACCGGAGTGGAAAATGATCTGGCAGTGCCCGGTGCCGCCCAAAGTGCGAGTCTTTGGATAGAAGCTGGATCGGAATGCTCTTGCGACGCAAGCTAACATGTGCAGTCGAGGCATGAAGACCTCGTCCATCTGCCAGATATGTGGAGTTGAAGATGAGTCAACTTTCCATGCGATGATCAAATGCCCGCATGCGCGCGGTCTCTGGCAAGTAGTGCGTGAGGTTTGGTCCTTACCTACGAATGACATGTTGTTTGAAAACAATCCAGACTGGTTTCTGCATGTGTTCCCGCGGCTGGATGAGTATAGACGTGCAGAATTGTTGATGCTTCTCTGGCGAGTTTGGCATAACCACAATGAACTTACGCACCAGAAGAAACCGGCGCCGCTCGAGTGCTCGAAACGATTCCTGCTAAGCTATTTGGAATCAATGCTTTTAATCAAACAACATCCCATTGTGGATGTGGTTAAAGGTAAACAAGTTGTCTCTTGTAGGCAGGGATTCACCAGGAAGAAATATGAGGAGGATGGTCGCCAGAAGGTGCGGCAGCGCTGGCAGGCTCCGGAGCCTGGAACAATGAAGCTCAACGTTGATGGTGCATTTATGGCGGACGGACCGGCGGGTGCAGGCATGGTTCTTCACAATCATACCGGTGAGATCATCGCCGCGGCATCCAGGGAGCTTCGCACATGTGCGGATGTTGTCGAGTCAGAAGGCGATGGAAGAAGGACTAGCTATGGCACTGACTTGGACACATGATACAATTATTATGGAGTCGGATTGTGCTGAGGCCATCAACCTGCTCAGGGGAAGTTCTACTGACCGATCACGGCATGCTATTCTTATTAGATCGATTAGTGAGTTGGTTAAGGAAAGGGATATAGTAATACAGAAAATTAGCAGAGAGGCCAATGGTGTTAGCCATGAACTGGCCCGACTAGGAAGAGTACAGGGCAGAACAGCCGTTTGGCTGCGTGAATTTCCGCCAGAAATCGTTCAGGCGATGAACTCTGATTGTACTCGTCCTGTGGTTTTATTTAAATCCCTTTTCCATGCAAAAAAAAAAAATCATGGCTAGCATGAACAGTTCGACCAAGCACATCTGTTAGTTATGGCAATATATTAAACTGGTTGTTTTTATTTCCTTTTGCACAATCTGGCGAAGAAGTTATTCTACAACAGAATCCATTTTATATTCTACCTTTTATATAGGGCAATGCTATACATATAAGATAATTTCTATGATAAATTTTTACTAGATCAGAATTACATTAACGTAAAATCAAATGTGTGGGAGCCATCACGGGAAATCTCCTCTCAACGCCATCGTACTAAAATTGTACTCCCTGCGATCCTAAAAAATTTCGCCACAAATAAACTAATCACATACAACTTATATGTATCGGTGGCAACACTTATTTCTAGGATCAGAGGGAGTACCAAATATCATCGTAAGCAAGACAGTTCCATTTTATATATGTTTGTGTGTGTGAGAGAGAGATATGATAGAAAATATTTATTAAAAATGTGTGTTTTCTTCAGATGTGCTTACAGGCGCACTGAGGTAAACTTACGATCTATGCCAACACAGACATCTAACAAGTAGAAGATGAATTGCTTGAGTAGCTTGTTAATATTAGTACGGGAAAAAAAAAGTTGCGCGGAAATCAACATGGGCTGAAAAAAAAAGTTGAGATGGGCCTTGCCTTTTGTATACTAATCCTGACTCTTCTCGTGGCCAGATTCGATACCGAGTCGGGTTTGTTCCCATGGAAGCAGAGACGCGCCGGGTTGGCTTCTGCCTTTCCACTTTCTAGATCGAGATTGACACCCAGCCCCGCAGATACACAGCAATCGATCCGATCCGACTTCTATCATGGCTTTGTGTTATCGCACAATTGATTGTTTGCGCTGCAATAGACTCTGCTCCCAAAATGTGGGGAAAATAGCGACCCTGCAATTTAATTGGCAGACTTATGTGTTTGGTATCACTGATGACTCCTGATCCAAGACGTGCACTTCCCCCTTCGACGCGATGACAGCATACGGCCTGCATGCAACATATTGCAATGTCTCAGAAACTTTTATTTTATAACTATATTTTTTCCATAAAGATTTATGACTATATAGACTATACGTGTGTTCGATGTCATCGTTGTAGTTGTGGGTTGCTGCTTTGTTGTGGCAGACAAGTAGGTTGATGTGGCTCTCTGGTAGTGTGTTCTCTTTTTTTCTTCAGGTTGGTGTTTACTTTAAGTTATGTTTCGTTTTATATCTGCTAGCAGTTTCACGGCATTTTATTTCGATTATATCTGTGTGCACATGGATGCTACCACTGAAACTCTGTATTTCCATTTTCATCGATAATGGAAATTGATCCCCCAGTGGATCACGTGGAAAAAAAAATTAAATATATGGACTATTAACAATAGAAAACACAGAATAGTTAATAACTTTTTTTTTGAAATGGAAAACCCAGCCTCTGCCAGAATAGTTAATAACTGGATTCAAGAGTTGTTTTTTTGGTCTAATAGCTAATTTGGGCTCTTGAAACATGCTAGTTAATAATTGGATTTTACTAAATAGTTCTTTGTAGGTTGAGAAATTTACGTAGTGTTGCAAATAATCCCATGGTCTACAACACCATCGATTTCCTCCAAGCCTTCTGCTACCTTTCCTGCAAGGTGGCCAAAGCAACCAAGTAAAACTCAAGTGAAGAAACAGATTCTGATTATAATGTCGAATTCAGATGCTTTAATGGTTATAACCATGCATTGACAATATGACATACATACCAAGATCCTGGATGGGGGTTGTGAAGATAACATCAAGTATGTGATAGCCCTCCTTGGTAACCAATGGGAAATCACCTCCTGATGGACCTGCAGTTCCAACTGATGGCCTCCTCCAAACCTTCATGTAACAAGAAATGGAGATCAGTGGAAATGGTTTTCTTTTGCCATCTCAGCACAGACAATCTAAAGTTCTCAAATTCAACAAATCAAGTTGTTGGACAGAGTATGAAAATTTGTAAGTAATAATCAGATTGGTTAGCGGCGCACCTCCGCGTCACCTAGGAACAAATCATCAATTTCTTCAGCAGTGTCAATCCAGTTCCCCTGAAATGAGCTGCTCCTGTGTTAATGAACATTGCAGAGAACTGATCTGGTCTTTGGTGGCAGAAGGTAAGGTATTTCTTACACTTTTGATCAAAACTGGAATGGAACCCTCGACACCATTCACATATTTGTCATTGTCAATGATAAAGGCAACCTGGCCAGCCGATTTAACAATACCCTATGGACCCGGGCCAATCAATAGTTGCATATAAGAATATGAGATTATCGTAACTGATATAACAAAATATATGCACCGAAATGAAGCAAGCAAATAACTATAATGTATTATCTGTCAAAGAAAAAACAGTGGCAGCCCCTTTCTGATGAACTTACTACAATGCTAGCTGCATGGTTGTTCCATTTATTAAGCAACAAATGACAAGTGATTACTTATACACGAGTCAGGGAGCCTGAATGAAAGTGCTAAATAAGTTTGTGAAGCTCCCTGCTCACCTTCTCCTGAATGAAAGAAGGCTCTCCAGTCTCGATTTTCCGGCGCCCAATTACAGCGGCCAGTGTGCCCTCTTCAATTAGATCAGCATCAGTGAAAGCAAAGTCAATCTATACGTCAGTGAGCATAGTTTCAGCCTAAAATTCCATCCTTTATTGCCTGCAAGATTTACAATCGTGACAGAATTTTTTTTTTGACAGTAAACAGTGAGCTTTATTAATCAACGAGGAATAGATTCAGTACAAATTGTTTCCCGGATGCAATCCGGGACAACACCACGCCAAACATAACTAGATACAAGTTCTGAAGATTGAGCTAACAAATGAGCAGCTACATTCCTCTCACGGCGCACATGAAATAACAACGCGGACGGAATACTTCGAAGCAGCGTCTTGATATCCTCGATCACAGCTGCACAAGAGGATCTGTCTCTACCAGAGTCATTAGCACGTTGAACAACCGATAGACAGTCCGAGGCTATCCAAACCTGAGCGAGGCCCTCACGTCGAGCATGAGACAAAGCAACCCGTATCGCCATTGCTTCTGCCAGGTCAGGCTGGGTAACGTTGGATGAGCTCTCCACAGCTGCCAACACACATTCCCCCACATGGTTGCGGATGACCAAACCAAAACCAGCAGAGCCAGATGCTGAGAAGAGGGCCGCGTCAACGTTAATCATCAAGAATCCTTCCCTCGGAGGCTCCCAGTGTATCGGTACGGTAGACCTGCATCTGCTGGTTTTAGGCGGAGAATAGAGATGTGCCACCACCATATCAATATAGGCCTTGATCCTCGTTGCCAATGCAGAAGGATGGGTCTGTATACCCTCCTCCCGCACCTTGTTACGGTGATCCCATATATGCCAAGCCGTGACAGCTAAGGTTGTTGCCTCCATATCCGTGCACTTTGACAGAAACTCGAACAGCCAATCCTTAGGTGTCGAGAATGATCGGCGACATAAACTGAAGCACAGACCCTGTTTGATATCTTTCCAAACTTCACGAGCAAACGGGCAGTAGAGAATGGCATGAGCCACATTTTCAGGTCTAGCACAATGAATACAAACTTGGTCTGACAGGCCAATCCGATGGTTTAGCTGCTCACCAGTTGGTAAGCAGTCATGGACGAATCGCCACAGTGTGATTTTCATCTTGGGGGGTGCCGTGATAGCCCACAGAGCTTTCCAATGCTTCTCCTCCATCTCACTGATCGAAGACATGCCCTGTCCAAAAGTACTACGAGCCCGTAGATGTTGATTGCGTCGAGCAAGATAATATGCTGACCGAACCGTGTACAAGCCAGACTTGTTATGTGGCCAGGAAGCGAAATCTTCACCCCCAAATCGTCTAATTGGAATCTTCGCTATCTGTGCTGCCACACCATCCGTGAACAGCTGATGTAGAGTCTCATTGTTCCAAGGATTCGATGTATCAAGTAAAGAGTCCACCCGTTGATCATGCAATAAGGGGACTTTTGGTATGAGAGCACACGGGGAAATCCCAGGGATCCACTTGTCAGAAAGAATCCGAACGGAGGCACCGTTCCCAATACCTCACACGATTCCATCCTTTAGGAGTTTGCGACCATGTAGGATACTCCGCCATGTGAAAGATGCCGAGCGAGGACAGCCAGCCGACCAGAAATCGCCATGGGGAAAATATCTACCCTTCAGGACACGAGCACACAGAGACTCCGGGGTGGTAATAAGTCTCCAACCTTGACGACCCAACATAGCTTGGTTAAACAGAGACATATCCCGAAAGCCCATGCCCCCCATTGTTTTTGGAGAGGAGAGCCAATCCCAAGATCTCCAATGCAATTTCCTTTTACCATCTTTGGAACCCCACCAATGGTTGGCAATAATCTTCCTCATCTCTTCACAGGTGTCAACAGGGAGTTGAAAACAACTCATAACATACGTGGGCATGGCTTGAATAACAACCTTGAGCATAGTCTCATTACCAGCCCTAGAGAGGGGTTTATCCGAAAGTCCATTAACCCTCTTCCACATTCGGTCAAACAAATACCAAAAGGTAATAATAGGAGATCTCCCAATATGAGTGGGCATCCCTAAGTAGGAATCCTGAAGTGTCTCATTGAAAACCCCAATACATTGTTTAACTTCATTCTTAACTCCATGATCACAACCCGAGCCGAAGAATATAGTTGATTTATCCACATTAATCCTTTGACCAGACCCCATACAATAAGTTGTGAGCACCGATTGCAACGCCTCAACACTTCTCTTGTCACTTTTAGCAAAGAAAAGACTATCGTCTGCAAAGAGGAGATGTGATATAGAAGGTCCAAGTCTACCATTTTTTATACCATGTAGCTCACCTTGGGCCTCCTTGTTTTGCAGAAGACACGACAATCCTTCTGTGCATAAAAGGAAAAGATACGGGCTGATGGGGTCACCTTGTCGAATACCTCTCGATGGTACCACTGGGTCGGTGAGTTCACCATTGACTCTCACTGCATACCGAGTTGATGTTACACAACGCATCACCGCATTGATCCACGAAGTATGAAACCCCAGTTTGATCAAGCATCCATGTAGATAACTCCATTCCACGCGGTCGTATGCTTTCATCATATCCAACTTGAGAGCAAAAAACGGTCTCTTGGCTCTCTGTTGTCTAATAGTGTGCAAACTCTCAAAAGCAATCAATGCATTATCCGTGATCAACCTCCCCGGAACAAATGCACTTTGGTTCTCCGAAATAATATCAGGAAGAACCATTTTCATTCTATTGGCTAGTACTTTGGATGCTATCTTGTAAAGTACATTGCATAGGCTAATAGGGCGGAAATTTTTCAGGTGCTGGGGGTTTGTTGTTTTCGGAATGAGAACCACTACCGAATCACAAAAACCCTCTGGAATTGGATCACCACAAAGAAAACTCCGCACAGCCACACAAATCTCCTTGTTGAGAAAGTCCCAATGGGTCTGGTAGAATAGCGCGGGAAAACCATCCGGACCCGGTGCCTTGGTGGGACCCATTTGGAAAAGGGCCACCTTAATTTCTGCATCAGTGTATTCCTTAATCAACTCCTCATTCATCTCAGTTGAAACTTTCCAGGGAATAGCATCAAGAACCGAATCACTGGAGTGGCAGATTTCGGAAGTGAACAGCTGAGAGTAAAAGTGTTGTACCATATCCTTTATCTCTTCCTTATCATGGCTCAAGGAGCCATCCTCCTTCTCCAATCTAGTAATTCTATTTGCTCTTTTCCTGGCCGAAGCCCTAGCATGGAAGAAAGAAGTGTTTCGGTCTCCCTCTCTAAGCCAATCCACTCTGGATCGTTGACGAGCCATGATCTCCTCCCGTTCAAATAATTCACATAACTCCTTTTCCACACTCTGAATATCGGAGAGACCGTCTGCCTCGCAACGCAGGTGTTTGAGTCTTTGCTCTAACAATGATATCTTCTTTCGGACTGACCCAAACGAGTCCCTGCTCCATCTCTGTAGAGAACCAGCTAGCCTCGAGAGGCTATCACACATGGAGTGGATGGAGGGGGCTGCAGTCCTCCCCTCCTCCCAAGATCTCTCCATCATCTCGGTGTAATCAGGGGCTCTCAACCACGCGGCCTCAAACCGAAATGTTTGCTGAACCGGCCCCCATCGATTGCCCATCTCAAGTCCATCCAAGCTGACACAGATAGCCATATGATCAGATGTAGTGGTGATCACATTTTCCACTTTGAAACCACTAAAACGATCCATGAAATCCGTATTAGCCACAGCACGGTCCAGCCGTACACAAACCAAGTCATTGCCCTATTGTCGATTTGTCCAAGTAAATTTAGGGCCTGTGAGTCCAAGATCAACAAGTCCAGAAACATCAAGACAGTCCCTAAACCGAGCCATTTGGGGCTCTGACCGGCCTGAAGAGCCAAGGTGCTCATCGGAGCTAACAATCTCGTTGAAGTCCCCACAAACTATCCAGGGGCCAATCCACGCCGATCGTAGCCTTAGGAGGAGTTCCCAAAATTCATGACGGTGATCACGCCGTGGATCTCCATACACAAATGTGGAACGCCATGGTTCACTTCCCTCCTCAGAAATAACCACGTCAATACAGTGGGAGTTGTAGCCCTTGAGAGTAACCGAAACGGAGTGTAGCTAGAACAATGCAAGACCACCACTGAGCCCCACACTACTAACTGCAAAGCTGCTCGAATATCCCAAGGACCACATGAAATTTTGCACTCTAGAATCCTTCATCTTCTTCTCTGACAAGAAGAGGAAGGTGGGTCGGAAGAACCTCACTAACCAGCGAAGCTCGCCAACCGTCGCGTCCGACCCGAGACCGCGACAGTTCCAGCATAGGAGATTCATTGCGTGCGGCAGGGCTGCACCGCAGCCTCTGCCTGATCTGCCGATCGAGAAGGAGTGTCTGGTGAAACCGTACGTTGCTTCTTGAAAGATTCTCCTAGATCATCAATAGAGTCCCTTCCCCCCCTGGGAGCAGCCGTGGTAGAAGGGACTTTTGAGCCAGAGGGTATAAGCGCCAAAGCCATGTTCGGATCATCACCCACCCCCTGGATAGCAGCTGGAGACTTGGCCTTATATTCTTTTCTTTTCTGCCCACTGGTTCTAGTTGCAAAATGAGTCTCGTGTCCCTCCATTGCTTTAGCTTGGCGTGGTGCACGCGTGTTGGCAGTTTTCCTAGGAGCTCTCGGCTTCTTAGTCTTCTGAGGAGAAATTACTTCATCGGATCCGTCCCCGTTACCCTTTTTTCCATAGCTAGGAGTCGGGCTGTCTTGAGATTTGTTGTAGCCAGTCTGGTTGCTAGCGAAGGAGCTGTGTCCCGATCGGTCACTGGACGATCTCCTCCTATCCTCAGGTACACACAGCCTGGCACCATGATACGGTAGCTGGCCAGCATCATCTCTCTCTCCCGGTGATGGGCACACCCCTGACGAGTGACCAATGAGTCCACATGAGTAACAATGAGTAGGCAGCCTCTCATACATCACCTGGAACACCTCTGTACACGCCCTCTTCGAGGAGAAAACCGAGATACACCTCGGTATTGGCACAGTCACATCAATGGACACCCTCACACGAAGATAATCACCCCAAGCTCTACCCTTCGCGTCGACGTCCACCTTCTCCACTGTCCCGAGAGAGCCTGCAATCCCTCTGCCTCTAATTTCATTCATCAGGTTAAAAGGTAGATTCAGGATGCGAGCCCAAACAGATAGCTTTGTGAACTTGAGATCGCCTGGCCTCGTACGTGGATCAAAATCCATAAGCAGCAACGCGTGCTTGCTGATCGTCCATGGAGCCCCTTCCTTGATCCTCACCATATCCATCTTGGAAGCAAACTCGGCCATGAACACGTTAGTCCCTAGCGATCGGAGCTCCAAACCTCTCGGGTTGCCCCATGCTGGTCGGAGTACCGATCGTATGGTGTTGATATGCAGCGGGTTCGGTGACAGCACCTTCCCCACCGAAGCCCATTCCGGGCAGCCAAGCAGGTCGTCGTCCTCGTCCTCCAGTACGAAGGCACTGGCTTCCTGCGCGGTTAGGTTGAGACGCCGGAGCATCTCAGCCACGTTGTCGCCTGTCGTCGCTGATGAGGAACTCGGGGCGTCCGAATTCCGGCCATCCTTGGATTGGCTCAGCGTCGGCACCGACAGTGATCTGCCGTCGACCGAAGTCGCGTCAGGTACTAGGTCCACCGCTTCCGATCGTGGCTCCGCCATCGCCTCGATCCGAATTCTGCGCAACCGCCAAGGGTGGGTAGCGAGGCCAGCTCGCCCCTTGGTTCACCCCGAACGGAAGCACAGGTGGGAGGGAGGAAAGGGGAGTCCGATCCGGGGGGGGGGGGGGGTGGAGAGAGGATCGTCGGCGGTGAGCAGGTTCGCCGCCGGCACAGATGGTCGAGAAACTAGGGTTTCGCCTAACTGGTCGCGAGAGCCCTTGGTAACCGACAGAAGTTCTCGCGTTGGCGATCTACCAAATTAAAATGTTGTGAGTACGTAATCGTGACAGAATTGGGCGTACTTGAGGGCCTTCCTCGCTGCCGCTGACCTTTATCCCTGCTTTTTCGGCCTCACTTGCACAGATCACAGACCTGGCTGATCAACATTCAGAGCAAGCAAACATTGAACTGGAGCTGTACAGAATGGAACTATATATGGGCGTGATCGTGAAGCAATTGGAACAATACTTACGAGGGTACACCGACGATGTCAGTGAGCGACCATCGCCGGAGGCGCGTGCCGAGGTACTGGACGGCGAGGCCCGAGGCTGCGCCAGAGCCGAGCCCGACCACCATGCCACTCTTCACGAACTCGTCGACCTGTATGCCAAAGAACAAGTGGGGCTCAGCATTCCCCGGAAGCCGCCGGTAATACTGTTGACCGGACGAGCGGCAGAGCGTCGGAGAACCTAGCTCCCTTATTACCGTGAGTTTGGCGGCGTCGAAGAGGCGGACAACATCAGCGTTGGCGGCCGCCGCGCAGGCGACTGCGCGCCCCCGGGAGCGGCGCGCAAGGGAGGACGGGACGGCGTGGGGCGGCTGGAGGCGGGGCAACAGGGGAAGCCGCGGGTGTGAGCTTCTTGCTACGCTTGCTCTGGCAACTGCTTCCATGCCCGGCGAGGCGGTTTCGAATCTTGCCACACAGTCTGGGTAAGCAGCACACCACTCAGGATAAGGAGCGCCGTGCACGTGCGCCGCGATAACACATAACCAATCACCTCCTCGCAATCATAGAAATAATTAGCCGAAATAGGCTTGTCGCCCCGCTATATTAATACAACAAACAAATCGAACAACTTTGAGACCTCTGCCGGAGCAAAAACAGTACAACCATGCCCAAAAGAACAACAAGAGAACGAAAAAAAAAACAATGCCAGAAACGGCGGATAAACGAAAACGAAGAAGGTCCACAACCACTGCGCTCACCGGAGTATTCCACCATTTGCTGTATTCGACGTGTCGTGTAGTAAGCAACACCTCCAAGAAGGACTGCAACGAGGACGTTGCTGCTCGGACTAGTCCTAGGATTTCTCCCGGTACACGGAGTTAAGTGGTATAGGGGTATCTCTGACGCCCCTCACGAAGGACGGCGGCGCCCGCAGACGCCGTCACGCCAGTGCCGACAGAGGCCGACAAACATTTCTCCCGATCCCAATCATACCACCTTCCTAGACATATCCTCGGCTCCACCGAGCACTCCACCAATCAGCATGTGCCATCACCATCCTCGGACCATCGGTGATGTATCTCTGTGCCAAGCATTGTGACACTAGTAGAATTCAGGCCATCAACGACCAAGCCCCCAAAAAAGTTGGTCGTTATTTGTAGGATGAGGCAGTCCCACGTTCAACCCTTTATCCCGCGGACCCTGCGCGACGACCACGGATCAAGTCGTCGTTAATTTACGTTAGCTACTGGTCGTTTTCTCTCGTATACT
This sequence comes from Alopecurus myosuroides, assembly GCA_028641055.1. Taxonomy (NCBI): domain Eukaryota; kingdom Viridiplantae; phylum Streptophyta; class Magnoliopsida; order Poales; family Poaceae; genus Alopecurus; species Alopecurus myosuroides. Next base: position 135,420,881 of record CM054057.1, on the reverse strand, counting down.
AGCATGTTTCCCGGGATTAATTAGCGAGTACTTATCTCTTTGGCATAAAAAAGAAGGATACATAACTGTCTCTAAAGTATAGGGTTTCGCATTGTGAGGTTCACGTAGAAGAGAACATGGCGGCGCAACCCCATCTACACATGGCTTTGTGATTTTCTTTCGCATTGTAGATTGGATGGGACACTCGTGGATGGATCGACGGCGGCTATCGATCCAACAATGTCACAGGCAGCGGACAAACAATACATCACACGAATCCATGCTGGGCATGGAGCGTCGTCTTGGCCTGACTCATGGTCTCAGCTGGGCTATGATCCAGTGGAAGATCACATCTGGCATGTATATCTGGTTGACTTCCTAGTAGATAAATTATATGCCCTAATTTTTCTTTTATTCTTTCTTTTTCTCTCGACCAACGTCAACAGAGACAACGCTTCAGTCTTGCCATCGGAGTGTTGCAGAGCGTGGGTGAGAAGATCCAACTATGTGAACTCAATTGCGCATGCGCTCGTGACACGTCAGGCCATTTTCGCTTGATCCATTGCCGTTCGTGGCCCCGATGAGATTAAACAAATCAGAGCAGGAAAAGACGTCGTTGCCTTTCCATGAATGCACACTATTCGAGGTAATGTGGGAATGTGACTAGAAAACTCTCTCTGTGTGTTGTTTTGTACCAATCCTGGTCTGCCTTCACTTTGTATATAATATTACATCGGGATTGATTTATCATCTGACACTTAGTATGTATGGTAAATTTATGTTTGCCGGTTACTATCCAGAATACATCAAGAGGTTGCTTGGTGCACTGCTTTTTCTTGTGAGTCCGCATATACGTGCTCTCTTATATGGTGTCAATTTCATTTATATATGTACTGACTTTGAGCAATAATTTGTGACTTTGTAGGATTGATGGTCCACCTTAGAGCAACTCCAATGCTTATTTTTCATCTAGGGCATAACCTGGGTCCTACAACTTGTACTTATAGCCTACCAAAACTCCCACAATCCTTAAGAACATGTTAGGCCATAAGCTGGGACCCGACATAGGTAGAATCACAAGGCATGATTGGTCAAGCCACATGCAAACAGGACAAACTTTATGAGTGAATAGTGAAATATATTGTATACAATTGTCTTGTGGCCTGGCTATACCGGTATGGCCGGGTCTTAAGCTTTTTTCCCTATGGTCCATGGCCACTATGTTTAAGGACAGGCCATAAGGTTACTTTTTCTCCTATGGCCTAGTCTTATTTCAACATTGGAGACGCCCTTAGTAAGATCATGACGAGGCATTGTAGTCGTACAAGCATGATGACATGCACTGAAATACCACCAACAGTGAGGATGGTGTCCCTAAGAAGAAATATACTTTCTAGTTTCTCTGAATTTGTTTTTGATCAGAAGCTCCAATGGTTGCGAGTTATGCTCATTTTTGGAGCCCTGGTGTTGATCAATAAAAATTGGTTGTATGCGATGGTTGTACTCAGTCTGTATACTTGATCAATAAAAATTGGTTACCGTACAATGATTCTTGGAGCCCTGATGTTGCTAAGTTCTTTTCATAATTAAACTTGTCGCTGCATTTAAAACCGGTACATATAGAATATACAATTGATAAAAAATATGGTAAAAATGGTCGATAATTATCATATGATGGCCAAGGAAATATTTTTAACGATGAGAAAAGTGGTCGTTGATACAAAAACTGTTGTCGTTGTTTCCTCACAATTAACGACTACACACGATGTTGTCGTTAGAAAAATAACGACATGCAAAAGTATGTGGTCGTTATTACTTTTAACGACGGAGCCTATAACGACAACTGACGAACACTGGAATATGGTCGTTAATAACTTTTAGCGACCACATTTGGAGTTTTAACAACCACATATACCGTCGTAAAAAATTATTTTTCTAGTAGTGTGAGGCCGGCCAGACTGAGGAGAATCATTGAAAAATACGGGTCCGCAGTTCCGCAACAACGCGGGAGGAATCGACCTCCACCGCCATAAGGCAGTAGCAGTCCGGACGCAGCAGCAGAATCACACCAGGATGACAAGCCCGGCCGGGCCCAAAGCGGGCCCGTGAAGCTCCCTCCGCCCTCTATGTCTCACCGACAGAGTTCATGTTTCTAAGGCTAACATCATGATTATATTGACTAAGAAGGAATAATTAGAAATTACACATCCCTTCACAATCGTAGAAAATAACACCGAGAGAAATTTTGAAAATACATTTACACATTGGTATCTCGGTCGTGCACACCTGTAGTGGGATCTTCGTTGTATCCCGTCGATTACATGCTGGGATAAATGAGGGAGCTAGGGTTTTCGTAAAAGGAGCTCCCTCTCTAACCTACAAATCTGATTTATTCCACCCATCAAGTGCAATTCTCTTCATGTGTGCCGCCACTATATATATAAATCATCAGACTACTGCTAAAATTAGGGGATTCTTTAGGGATAGATTGCCACACCATATACCATTCATTCTCGATAATGAAATCTATATCATCCATGTTCTGGCCAGCCCATTTGTAAGAAAGCACCATGCCTTAACAAACGTGGAATATTTGTGCGTGTTGACCTTATTTCTTTATACTCCCTTCGTCCCAAAATAAGTTTTTGAATAAATTCAAACTTATTAAAGTTTGAACAACTATATAAAAAATTATATCAACTTGTACAATACCAAATCCACATGATATGAAAATACATTTCATGGCGGTTCTAACTATATTGATTTGAGATTATATGTCGACAACTTTTTTTATATAGTTCATCAAACTATGAAATGCTCGACTTTTAGTAAAAAACTACAGGCATCCTATTTTGGGACAGAGAGATTAGATAGTTTGGAACATGGCCCCCGGAAAACAATTACCGCCAAATCTTTGCATCAGACATCAAATTTATCCAACTTCAGTCTAGAATTTCTCTTTTGGGCTAGTCATAATTTTTTATATTGAAAAATTCTCCTTGGATAGGATAATTTGATGCTAGCCACACTCCATGTTTTATATCATAAAAGTACAAAGATCTCAACCAAGTCTAGAGAAAATGTTGCTAAAATTAACCAACCCGATTGTTTCGATACAATGCAGAAAAATGATGCAATTCAAGATAGTATTGACAAAGTCTTATTCTCGATGCAACAACAACATCCCATAGGGTGAAACCCTTTAAAACAAGGTAACATGTTGGTCCTAATTTATTTAGTGCAGCCAATTGCCCCTGAAGAGCATGCATAAAGATTTCTTTTGACAAACGGTACTTCCTAGGAAGTTCAACTATTTTATTACTAACTATATACCGAAGATCCTCAAACAAGTAAACGCCTTCTAGATATCCTCGATCCATGTGAGAAACGATGGTCAAGCTTAAAAACCGACGACTTTATTCGGCCGTACAATTCCACTAGTGTAAGAATTCCATAGAGGGTTTTGACCAACTTCCATACCGGGCAAAGCATCCTAGTTACGCCTACACTCTTACTCTCCAAGTACACTATCTACCCACATCCATGCGGTAGATATAGAGATAATATGTAGTGATTATTTACGTCTACTACCAATTATGTGGTAACCTTTTGTTGTTCTTTTGTTATGCCCTTTTTTTATTTTGTTGTTTTGAACTCCCTTCAATTTACACACTAATTAAACTAAGTTAAGAGGTTTTCCCTATTAGGAAATAATTGTCTAGGACCAAAAATACAACTCCCAAGTATTATCTGATAAATTAATATACCAACAATCATTACATGACACACCCCAATGATAAATCTAGCGAGTTCATACTCAGGTCCGAGTTGTAATCTTGCATAGCCCTCAATCCCATGACTTTGACTTCTCTAAAAGAATTGGCGCGTTGATCTCCCGAACAAGCACACCAAGGTACAACCTGCCAACAAATAAGAGATAAGGCATATCTAGTTTGGGCGATGAGCCTCATAGAAGGAAATTAATTACACTCATTGCGACAAATCCCACACCATTTCATTACTCCGCTCGCCACCATTATATTTTTACCCACCATGCAAATGGATCCACGGAATCTTTTCGGCATCCATACAAGGACACCTCCATTGCATAGCACTGTGCGGCCTCAAGTCAAAGCATATGCCCTTTGAATGTACGACCTATATATGCAATTAAAGAAATGGCCCGAGGGTTAAAAAATTCAGGAACATTGATGTTGCTAGAACAGTCACACATGTGTCGATTTTTCACCCGGCCAGAACAAGAACACGAAGGTAGAGTGGGAGACAAAGCTCGGAGACAACCCTCTAAAATGGAGAATGACACACAAATATGTGTTTGGCATAGGTTATCTACAGATTCTTGAGTGGTGAGAAATGAGAGACGCATACTACGTTACCTAGCTCATGTGATAACCCATATATTGAACTTTGGCATGTTCCACTCTTAATAAATAAATTTTAAAACCAACTACCTACTATATTATATACTATCTGTAACCATGTAAGAACTTCGTTCTAATTTATATATCCATCCAGTTACTACTCAATTCGTCCCTTAAGAGTGTTTGATGGTTCAACTACATACGGTTCAACTACATATATCCACAACTACATATGTTTCTACACTATTTTTGTTTATAAAGTTTGTTGGAATGAGTGGCTTCTGGGAAACATCTACCACAGCTTGTCGAACTAGACCATGTACATTCTCATATATGTGTCGTGGGATCTGTTGTTTAACAACACATTTTCCGTAGATGTGCTACTCAACTCGATGGGATGGCGCGGTGGAAGAATGATGCGCATGCCCCGCTATGTTCTACCGGATAATACACGCGTTCTAGAGATTTCTCGTAAGCATTAAGCTTCACTGGTAGAAAATAGGCCTTCCATACGCCCCCATTAGTCCCCAAAATAATCGACCCGCGACCATAGAGTTCTTTAGTCGCGGTTCGGGACGAGACCCGCGACCAATAGTCTGGGCCCAGCGCGCTCGGTCCACAGCTGGCGGACGGGAGGGGCTTTAGTCCCGGTTTGCCAGGCCAACCGGGACTAATAGGTCCTCGGGCTGGCCCCAAGGACTTTAGTCGCGGTTGTCCAGGTGAACCGGGACTAAAGGCCCATCCCTATATAGGACTCAGCTCGCTGCACTCTGCCACATTTGGTGTCACTTCTGCTCACAATATTCACAAGGGGTGCTGGGTATGCTTTTGGTTCCTACTATGCACACAAGGTGTTCGATGAAATGCCCGATAGCATGAAACACACATGATATGAAATGTCCGAGCCGCACTTGAGCGTTTTCATTTATTTTACCTCCGCGATCGCGGTTAGCAACTTGAACCTTTCATGATTTGTATTATTTCCAGCTAGTTAGTTTAACAAATGCATGGTTAATTATGTACTTTATATAATAAGAATGCAGATGAATCGGCAATGGATGTACGGTAACCGACTCTCCGGCGAGTTCACTACGGGTTTGAAAGATTTCCTCGTAGTGGCAAATGCGAACAAGCAGCGAGGTTTTATTATCTGTCCATGTGCTGAATGTAAGAATGAGAAGGGTCACTCCTCCTCAAGAGTCGTTCACATGCACCTGCTTCGGCACGGTTTCATGCCAAGCTATAATTGTTGGACCAAGCATGGAGAAAGAGGGGTTAGAATGGAAGAAGATGAAGAAGAGGATGATATCGATTTCAACTATCATGATGCTTTCGGTGATACTTTCATGGAGGATGATGCTGAAGGTGGGGAAGGGTTTGGTGAAGGTGAAGAAGAGGCACATGATGAGCCCGCTGATGATCTTGGTCGGACCATTGCTGATGCACGGAGACGCTGCGAAACTGACAAGGAGAGGGAGAATTTGGATCGCATGTTAGAGGATCATACGAAGTCGCTGTACCCAGGATGCGACAATAGTCTGAAAAAGCTGGGCTGCACACTGGATTTGCTGAAATGGAAGGTACGGGAAGGTGTAGCTGACTCATCATTTGAAAATTTGCTGAAAATGTTGAAGAATATGTTTCCGAAGAATAACGAGTTGCCCGCCAGTACGTACGAAGCAAAGAAGGTTCTGTGCCCTCTAGGTTTAGAGATTCTGAAGATACATGCATGCATTAACGACTGCATCCTCTACCGCGGTGCATACGAGGATTTGAATGAATGCCCTGTATGCACTGCATTGCGTTATAAGATCAGAGGCGATGACCCTGGTGACGATGTTGAGGGCGAGAAACCCAGGAAGAGGGTTCCCGCCAAGGTGATGTGGTATGATCCTATAATACCTCGGTTGAAACGCCTGTTCAGGAACAAAGAGCATGCCAAGTTGTTGCGATGGCACAAAGAGGACCGTAAGTCCGACGGGGAGTTGAGACACCCCGCTGATGGAACGCAATGGAGAAAGATCGACAGAGAGTTCAAAGATTTTGCAGCTGACGCAAGGAACATAAGATTTGGTCTAAGTACTGATGGCATGAATCCTTTTGGCGAGCAGAGCTCCAGCCATAGCACCTGGCCCGTGACTCTATGCATCTACAACCTTCCTCCTTGGTTGTGCATGAAGCGGAAGTTCATTATGATGCCAGTGCTCATCCAAGGTTCGAAGCAACCCGGCAACGACATCGATGTGTACCTAAGGCCATTAGTTGATGAACTTTTACAATTGTGGGGCAGACCTGGTGTACCTGTGTGGGATGAGCACAAAGAAGAGAAATTTGACCTACGAGCGTTGTTTTTTGTAACCATCAACGATTGGCCTGCTCTCAGTAACCTTTCGGGACAGTCAAATAAGGGATACAAAGCATGCACGCACTGCTTACATGAGACTGAAAGTGTATTTTTGGATAATTGTAGGAAGAACATGTACCTGGGTCATCGTCGATTTCTTCCCCGAAATCATAACGTAAGAAAGAAAGGCAAGCATTTCAACGGCAAGGCAGATCATCGGCCGAAGCCTGCGGAACGTACTGGAGCTGAGATATTTGATATGGTCAAGGATTTGAAAGTCATCTTTGGAAAGGGTCCTGGCGAACAATCAGTTCCGCTGGGAGTTGACGGGCACGTACCCATGTGGAAAAAGAAATCGATATTTTGGGAGCTACAGTATTGGAAAGTCCTAGATGTCCGCTCTGCAATCGACGTGATGCATGTTATGAAGAATGTTTGTGTGAATCTGCTAAGCTTCTTGGGCGTGTATGGGAAGACAAATGATACAAAGGAAGCACGGCAGGACCAGCAACTTTTGAAAGACCCAGATGACCGGCATCCGGAATGGTTTCAAGGTCGTGCCAGCTACGGTCTTACGAAAGAAGAGAAGGTCATTTTTTTTGAATGCCTGAGCAGTATGAAGGTCCCGTCTGGCTTCTCGTCGAATATAAAGGGAATAATAAACATGGCGGACAAAAAGTTCCAAAACCTGAAGTCTCACGACTGCCACGTGATTATGACGCAATTGCTTCCGATTGCTTTGAGGGGCCTCCTACAGGAAAATGTTCGAGTAGCCATTGTGAAGCTGTGTGCATTCCTCAATGCAATCTCTCAGAAGGTAATCAGTCCAGAAGATCTACCACGGTTACAGAACGATGTGGTCCAATGTCTTGTCAGTTTCGAGTTGGTGTTTCCACCATCCTTCTTCAATATTATGACACACGTCCTGGTCCACCTAGTCGAAGAGATTTCCATTCTCGGTCCTGTATTTCTACACAATATGTTCCCCTTTGAGAGGTTTATGGGAGTATTAAAGAAATATGTTCGTAACCGTGCTAGGCCAGAAGGAAGCATCGTAAAGGGCTATGGAAATGAGGAGGTAATTGAGTTCTGTATTGACTATGTTCCTGACCTTAAGCCGATTGGTATTCCTCAATCGCGGCACGAGGGGAGACTAAGTGGAAAAAGGCACGATCGGAAGGAAATCAACGATATGTATGGACGATCATTCTATGGCTGAAGCACACCACACAGTTCTGCAAAATTCGAGCTTGGTGGCTCCGTACTTCGAGCAACACAAGAATATTTTACGCTCGAACAACCCGGGGAAGCCTGAATAATGGATTAGAAAGGCCCACATGGAGACTTTCGGCAGTTGGTTGCGAAAACATTTAATGAATGACAATGATGTTGGAGATCAGCTGTACATGTTGGCCAAGACACCATCTTCGACTATAACGACTTTCCAAGGGTACGAGATTAATGGGAATACATTTTACACGATCTCCCAAGATAAAAAGAGCACCAACCAAAACAGTGGTGTCCGCTTTGATGCAGCAACCGAGATTGGGCAAATGGTCACATATTATGGTTACAAAGAGGAGATATGGGAACTTGACTATGGACCCTCTTTTAAGGTCCCTTTGTTCCGGTGCAAATGGTTCAAGCTAACAGGAGGTGGGGTAAAGGTGGACGAGCAATACAGAATGACAATGGTGGATTTCGACAATCTTGGTTACCTTGACGAACCATTCGTCCTAGCCAAAGATGTCGCTCAGGTTTTCTATTTGAAGGACATGAGTAGCAAACCGAGGAAACGGAAAGATAAGAAAACGATCAGTACATCATGCGATGATCCAAATTGCCACATTGTTCTTTCAGGGAAAAGAAACATCGTGGGAGTGGAGGACAAGACAGACATGTCAGAAGATTATAATATGTTTGGTGAAATTCCGCCCTTCAAAGTCAACACTGACCCAAGCATTAAGTTAAATGATGAGGATGCTCCATGGATACGGCCAAATCGTAAGAAAGCGGGGACACAAGGGAAGAATTGATGTGTAATAATTTATCGTACCAAACTTTGTTGAATGGATCATGTTTAATGGATCATGTGAATTATATTATCTCTAATTTATTGTACCAAACTTTTACTAAAAACAGAAAACAGACGCGCTAGCGCGCCGCAGTGTCGCCGGAATATAAATTGTTTTATTAAAAAGAGAAAACAGACGAACACTACTCCTCGCCGTCGTCGTCGGGGAACTCGTCGGTGACCTCCTCCGGGTCATCATCTTCGCCGAACTCGTCGGTGACCTCCTCTTCGTCGTCGGAGGTGCATGATGGTATGTCCGAGATAGGCCCCCACCTCGGATCGTCGGAGGCCCAGACTTCGCCGGCGTGGTCGGCCCGACGAAGCTCTTGCAGCGCCTTCGTCCTCGCCTCCCGAGCGGCATCTAACGCGAGGTGGCGTTCGAGGCAGCGCTCCGCCCGCTGAGCCGCGCGGGTCTGCCAGAGCTCCTCGTCGGCGCTCTCCTCCCCCGGGTTGTTCCGGTAATACTCGCGGACGACGCGGTCTTCCCTGGCGTCGACTAGGCCCTGAAACGCGCGGTGGCGGAGGTGGAGGTGGTCGGCAGCAGTGATGATCTGTGGCTTCGGCGCCCTGGCCTCCGCTTCCCAGACGGTGTGGCAGTCGTTGAAGTTCATCAGCGACCGCGGGCGGTTGAGGCGCCAGGCCGCCGCGTCCCAGGCGTGGGCGGCCTCCGCCGCCGTCGCAAAGGTGCCGAGGGGGATGCGGTCGTCCCCCCAGCGGATATCTGCGTTGAACATTCCGTTCTGCCGTGCTCGGACGGCGCGGAAGCCGGTGGTGCTGTTCCTCCTCGGAGGCATGGTGGAAGCGCGACGGTGTAGAGGGATGGAGAAGACGCGCTCGAGGCGCGACAGTTTATACCGCGCCCTCCAGGCCACGCGTCACAACTCCCGTGCCACGCGCAACCATAACACAACCCAAGCATGGATGGATGTGTTAAAGGGGGGGGTGTAGAACAAAACAATCGGTATCACCATCATACAGCCCCACTGTGGCTGCTGGGTGCAATATGCATACCAAATGCACGGCAGGACGTATGATGGCGAATCCGGATGTTTTGTATTTGCTCGATGAACTGAATATATGATGTATCAAATCTTAAAGGGGGGTGTAGAACAAAACAATCGGTATCTCCAGTATACAACCCTGCCGTGGCTACTGAGTGCATATATGCATACCAAATGCACGGCAGGACGTATGCTGGCGAATCCGGATGTTTTGTATTTGGGAGATGAACTGACCGGTGTATGAAGCTGGGCTATATATAGGGTCCTCTGGCTCACAAAGTGTTGAGCTAGGGTTTTGATCCAACGGTTAAGAAGCACCTCATCCAACGGCTCACAGCAGCTCGAAAGAAACACACCATAGCCCTGATCGAACGGCTCACAACATCTCGAAAAAAACACACCCGGATCCAACGACTCACAAGCGCTTGAAAGAAACACACGATCCGTGTGATTCTATCTGATTGGTCCAAACGAAACCCTAATTCCCATGTAGTCCCGGTTGGTGTCACCAACCGGGACTAAAGGGATGATCCGTTTCCCAATGAAACCCTAACCCATTTAGTCCCGGTTGGTCACAACAACCGGGACTAAAGGGATGTTTTCTTCTCGCTATATATATGTATGCATTGCCACACCATTGGCATAAACACATACAAACTCACCACTCTCTCATGGATTCTACCGTACCCACTCTAAGATTCATCCAGGCGGAGGCACTTTCCGCCTCGAACTACCCCTGCCCGCCCGGCTACAGCGTTCCCGCCGGTTGGATGCTGAGCGCCGGAGGAGTGCCGGTCCCTCCTCTTCCTCAAGGTGTGGCGCGTCGGGCGGCCATCACGAACCACTACTACCACGAGCTCACGCCGGAGCAGCGGAGGAATCTCAGTTGGCATCCCGATAACCAGCATACTTGGGATGCCTTCTTCATCAATCGGCGTGAGAGGGTGCTCGCCAGGTATGAGGAGGACGGCCTGCCTCCTGGGAACTTTCACGAGGCCGGTCGTCGGCTATGGTGGTCCGGCCGGATTGTACAGAGCGTCATGGACTACATCAGGGCCGGCGATATCCCCCGCCTACGCTACCCTCAGGCCCAGTCCTGGAGTCGTGATCCTCCGAGGGAGTGCAGAGCACCGTCAGACGATAGTGACGACGACGTCGGAGACTACGACGACTACGAGTGGATGTACTATAGGCCTAGGCAGGAGTATGACTAGCAGCAGATATCAGATCATGCATCTATGCTCTCCGTTTAGGTTTAGATCCACTCTTGCCATTATGTACTGCTTTTTTTTATTTTTCTGAATTTTCTGATATATTATTTGTATTTTTAAGATTGGAAAAGGATTAGTTTTATTTTTCTGAATTTTCTGATATATTATTTGTATTTTTAAGATTGGAAAAAGAATTAGTTTTATTTTTCTGAATTTTCTGATATATTATTTTTATTTTTAAGATTGGAAAAGAATTAGTTTTTTTTTCTGAATTTTCTGATATATTATTTGTACTTTTAAGTTTGGGAAAAGGATTCGTTTTATTTTTCTGAATTTTCTGATATATTATTTGTATTTGTAAGATTTTAAAAAGAATTAGTTCTATTTTTCAGAATTTTCTGATATATTATTTGTACTTTTAAGATTGGGAAAACGGAAAGTATTCGAATAACCACCTTTAGTCGCGGTTCGTGTCACGAACCGGGACTAAAGCCTCGTTCTGCGCGGGAACGAAAGCGCCGCCAAAAATTTCACCTTTAGTCCCGGTTCGTGACACCAACCGGGACTAAAGGCCCGCGGATGGCACCCCGGGGGACCTTTAGTCGCGGTTGGTGTCACCAACCGGGACTAAAGGCTGGCCCTATATATTCTCTGCCCCCAAAAATTTCTAAGTCCCTCGTCTTCTCCGCGCCGCCCTCGCTGATTCCGTCTCTGGTTGCTGCCCGCCGCCCTCGCCGATTCCGTCTCCGGTTGCTGCCCGCCGCCCTCGCCGATTCTGTCTCCGGTAGATGCCCGCCCGTGCGTGCTTGAGGATCTATGGAGGACCGTGCTCGACGATCGGAAACGACGACGACTGCCGTGGCCCTCGCCGGAGCATCTGTTTAGGGTTTAGGTGCCCGTGCGTGCGTGCTTGGCCGTGCCCGTGCAGTGGCCGTGGCCGTGGCGTGGCCGTGCGTGCGTGCACGGTGGTGCATGGCCGTGGCCGCGGCCGTGCTCGTGCCGTGGCCGTGGCCGTGCGTGCGTGCACGGTGGTGCGTGGTCGTGGCCGCGGCCGTGCTCGTGCCGTGGCCGTGGCCGTGCGTGCGTGCACGGTGTTGCGTGGCCGTGGCCGCGGCCGTGCTCGCGGGGGAGAGAGGGGAGTGGCCGTGGCCCTCGCCGGAGGAAGAGGAAACAGAGACGCTGACGTCACGTTGACGTCACGGCCCGCGGAGGAGGAAAAAAAAAACGCTGAGTTGGGCTGCACTCGGATTCTCAAAAAAAAAAAACTTGGGCTGCACTCTTTTTTTGCTAAGTCAAAAAAAATACTAAGTCAAAAAATTCGTAAGTCAAAAAAATTCCTACTAACCCTAAGTCTACTAACCCTAAAAATATATTTGTACTAATATTTGCTAAGTCTACTAACCCTAAATATTGCTAAGTCAAAGAAAAGCTAAAAGAAATCCCTAAGTCTACTAACCCTAAATATTCTTAAGTCAAAAAAATAATGAAAATAAGTTTTAATTCAATAAATTCAGAATATTAAGTCTAATATACCAAAATGACCAGAAAAGCAAATGCAACCTAGCTATGGGGTTCTCTAAGTCATTTGAGCAACTAATCTTGGACACACCTCTAAAGTATGGTTTTCCCCCTCCGGTGGTCATCGTTCTTCCACCCCAAACCCTAGCAATCTGTTTTCCCTCCTTCTACGACAATATTTGCTAAGTCTCCTATATACTTAATTAATTTTTACTACATGCATGTCTGCAGGAGTGACATATGGCGGACAATAGAGCCTTGCCGCTTACGGATCAGGAGGCTGAAGGTATTATATACGGCATGATAGCCAACCAGATCCCTTATGTGACGGGCCCAGAAGATGAGCAACAAGAGGATGTAGTCTCTTCTTATCTGAACCTTGATGATCAAGAACGTGAAGGAACGGACATTGTCGATGATCAAACAGGTGAAGGAACGGACATTGTCGATGATCAAGGAGGTGAAGGAATGGACATTGATGACGGAGGTCAACCGTCGACAAAAGACGATCTCCAATTGCAAAGAACAATCACCTCCAGCGAGGTATATATATATATATTGGGACTCTCGTGATACAAACTTACTGAAATGTGAATACATATGCACTAACGCGCGCGACTCTCTTTCTTATTTTAGCCCTCGGCCGGATCTAGTACGACAAAGCGTGGCAAATCCAAGGCGATAAAAGATGAAGAAACATATACCATCGAATCAGTCAGTGAAACCGGCAAGCCCCTACAGCCCACCACATAGTTTATCAACCAATGCGGAGTCATTGTTAGAGACATCGTCCCGATCACCGTCCAGGAATGGAAGGAGCCAAAGAAAGCACGTCTTGGTTTCAGTTATGTCGACAAGAGAACGAAAAAGATTATGTTTAGAAAGCTTATGGCACATTTCATTCTACCTCCGGAATACAACAAAAAATATGAATTCGGTGAGGTGGTTCCGGGTGGACGTGAGAGGAGGAGGATAGTCAAAGAGTTCGCTCTTCAGAAGATGGCCGAAGCATTCCGGAACTTCAAGAAAAAATTGTTCCGTGAATATGTCAGCAAGGGCAAGACTCCGATTTTCACGGGACAACATGAGAAACTGAGAGATGATTGGACAAAATTTGCGACGCAACATAAATCATAGCATTTCAAGGAAATGTCGAAAAAAAATAAGGCTAATGCGGATAAGAAACAGTACCATCATGTTATGGGGCCAGGAGGATACCGCGTTTCGGCGCCTAAGTGGCAGGCGATGGAGGACGGCCTGACGGTAAGAGGAATCCGTCTAGGTACAGAGGGATGGGACAAAAGAGCCAAAATGTGGTGGTACGGGCATGGGGGATTGCTAGACCAGGAGACAGGGGCGTGTGTTCACCGGCAGAAAACGTTTGCTCCCACAAAAAACCTTGTTGACGCAATGACCAAAGCTCAACAGGGCTTGCTCACGTTCAACAGATAGAGAGACCAACTAACCCATGCCCTCGGGAATCCTGAACACGGAGGACATATACGAGGCAAAGGCAGATTGCCGTGGAAAGTAGGGTTTTCCCAGGAGGGTGACCCGTACTGTTACAGAAGCCGTAAGAGAGGTACGGACCGGGCTGCAGATCAACTGTCGAATCTTGCAACGGAAGTTAGTGAGTTGAAGAAGACCGTGGCGGGAATACTTGAGAAAGTAAAAGCGGCGGCTGCAGGGCGCATGAAGAACATGCAGCGGATCTCGGAAGCCAGCATCAGCGGAGAAGCAGCGTGGCTTCCACGGAGGCCCCGACTGCAGGTGCTAATGCACCGATGATCGAGAGTCGTGCACCGGAGCCTCACTACCCCGTGGATGATGTAAAGGAGATGAAAGAATGTGATCTGCATTATCCCGTGGGGAACATTTCCATGAAGGTAGCTACCGGCAGTGCTTTACCCTGTACACCTGGAGCACTCCATCACAACAACCCCATTCCATATGGCTATGCTCATGTCACGGTGGAAGACATAGTCCAAGCGTTTGAGGACCTGGAGATTGACATAGCTACACCCACAGGGGAGAGAAGACTTGGAGATGTCAAGCGCCAGTTCATTCTATGGAAAAAGAAGTACATAGTGTTTCCAGGCGAGACGCCAAGGCTAACAAGTCCACCCCCCTCCGATGGTGCAGGTGCTGGGAGTGGTGGTGGTGGTGGTGCTGGTTCACCTACGCCTTCTTCACGCCATTCGACGTCGTCCCCCGATCCACAATCTCCGGCGGGTAAGCAGTCGTCGCCTCCCATTTCTCCTCCGGCGGTTAAGCCGCCGTCGCCCCCCATTCCTCCTACGGAGGAAAAGCAGCCGTCGCCCCCCATTCCTCCTCCGGAGGATAAGCAGTCGTCGCCCCCCATTTCTCCTCCAGCGAAGAAACAGAAGCAGGCGTACAGCAAGGGAACCTGCTCTTGGACTATTAACCCGGAGACTTATGTACCTAAGACCACACGGGTACCGGAGCCATCACTGAAGCCTATCCCCCCAAGGCCTTGGGAACTTAGTGATGCTGAAACCAAATTGGCCGTGAAGGCTGACATTGAGAAAAGGAAGGCCCGTCAGAAGGCGCTAAAGGAGGCTGAGCCCAAGGAAGTATTCCCTCCGATTGTAGACAAGTGGGCTACGGGTTTTTTGTCGACACCGTCCCAAGCCGAGAAGAATTTGCCTAAAGACTATGATATTGAACTTCGTAAGCAAGCAAAAATATTGGAGGAGGAGAAAGCAAAAAGAAAAAAAAAGCGGGAAACAAGTTGAGCAGCTCGGGATGCAGAGTAAACAATCGATCCCCCCGCTCATAGTGAAAGCCGGTCCGGAACAGGACCCCGAGGTCATAAAAGCTGCAACATCAATGGGATTGACTGTAGCTACTGCCATGCAAACTGCGTCCGAGATGGGTATGTCTCTTCGTGCCATGGTAGGCCTGGACGCTGCGCCAATTTGTGAGGTAGCATTACAATATGTGAAGAAAGGGACTCTCGTCGAGCCTGCGAAGGAAAAGAATCTACCACCACTAATGCAAAGTCTGCTACGTTGGTACAAACAATTCATATCATGGACCGACAAAGAATTTGTGTATGTGGATGTTACAGAGGAGCATCACAGCAAAAAGTACTCTGTACAAGTTGAGCTGAGTGAATTGTTCCAGCTGTTCAATCTGCGCGAGCTCGACAAATCTATCCTGAGTTGCTACGTTCTGTAAGTGATTTATTTCTACCTCATCTCGTTCTTCATTGCCTACACTATTGTCCTAACTATATTGTTGCGTACGCTATTATGCAGATTGAAGATTTGGGAATGCAGAATAAGACTCATCCATGATGTTGGGTTCATTGACCCACAAATCATTAATGGAACTATGTTAGAACGTCAACCCAAAGACGTGGAGAAAGACTTCTACAATTTTTTAAAAAACATGAACTCAAAAGTTATATTCTATTTTCTTACCATTTTGGGTGAGTGTTTCTCTCATGTTCCCATTCTCTTTTGTTTACTCCATGCATGGTATGTCTAATCGATAAGTTATGCATGACTGTGCATGTAACGTGTCCGCAGGTTCCACTGGATTCTGCTAAAAATTGAACTTCACAACTCCACCGTTTTTATCATTGACCCTATGAATTCAGATACAAATCTTTGGGTCGACATGAGAAAAATGATGCAAAGGTAATTATTTTCAATCATTTGCGCTCTATATCGATCGGTCTCTTTTGTTCATTTCCTACTATGCAGTAGCTAATAACTCTCTTATTCATTTAATTTTATTTGCAATGTAGAGTTTGGAGACGGTTCTCACATGAACATGTCGGTGAATTCAAACATCAGCTAGAATTTAAAAATGTGGTTCGTGGTGTGGATAAGCAGCCAACGGGGACCGGTCTATGTGGATACTATGTCTGTGAGAACATACGGAAAGAAATCTCTGAGAGGAAGAAGGACGAGACCACGCGGAGGAGTCTCAATAACTTGCGGAGGGCGCTTACTCCAGAAGCTCGCTTCCGACCAATTCAAGAGGAAATAGCAGGATTTTTCCTTAGGTATGTCATCGATTCCAAAGGAGAACACCATACGTCCACCGACGATGACTATTATACGCATCAGCCCCGAGTACTTTGAAACTTGTTCGAATTTGTGTATGGTCATCCATCTTAATTGTGTAATATGGAGACTTGTTCGAGGTTGTATATGGTCACCCGATATTAAATATATATTATATATTTATATTGAATTCTCCTTGTTTGAAATTTCATATATATATATATATGCATGTATATAGTAGCGTAAAATATATATATATATGTGTACTGAAACTTCATCAAAATTAAAATAAAACACAAAATAAAATATAAAAGAAATAAATCAAAACAAATTAAAAAGAAACCAGGTTTAGGGGGCCTAAAACCCTAAACCTGCGCCGGTTTTCAGTCCCGGTTAGCCACAAGAACCGGGACTAAAGGTCCTCCGCCGCGACGGACTACTGACGCCCACGTGGATGGGCCTTTAGTCCCGGTTCGTAAGCAGCGCGACTATAGGGGGGGGGTCTTTAGTCGCGCATAGATAGTCCCGGTTGCGCGGCCGGGACTACTGGCCCTGGCGAACCGTGACTATATGCCTATTTTCTACCAGTGCTTAGAGATCATCTCTTAGTTAAAACAAGGGGAGTGAGATATTCTATCGTTGAGATCAACAGTATCTCCACATTCCACTTAATGTAACACATGCATTTCCAGAGTTAGGTACTTAGACGCACAAAACTGGACGCACTAGTCATGTAAAATTGATACAATTTGCAACCCCAAGCAGCGTACAATTACCCTGAGTTGCACTATTTCATAATACCAGGAAGATCGACTGAACATCGTCAAATATAACTTTATTAGCTAGCCAATATCGTTATACCATGCACCGTCGATATTTAGCCTCCGGTACCGACACAATCGAGCTCGAGTTTGCAGGTAGTATTCCAAGTCTCCGACACTCCCCTCCAAAGATCCGCCCTAATCTGATCCCATTCTCAGGGTGTGTCCTTCTTCCCTCTGGAGCACACAATCCAAGTGTACGAATCTACTTTAATCCTACTATCCTAGGGTCGTGACAACGCAACTACAGAATCCATCCACTAAAATCATGGCTAGCATGAACAGTTTGAGCAAGCACATCTGTTAGTTATGGAAAAATATTAACCTGATTGATTCTATTTCCTTTTGCATTATCTGGTGACGAAGTTATTCTACAACAGAATCCATTTTATAATCTACCTTTTATATAGGGCAATGCTATACATATCAGATAATTTCTATGATAATTTTTTACCAGATCAGACTTACGTTGGCGTAAAATCAAATGTGTGGGAACGGTCATGGGAAATCTACTCTCAGTGTCGTCATACTAAAATTGTACTCCCTGCGATCCTAATTTTTTTTTGCCACAAATGAATTAATCACATACAACTTATATGCATAGCTGGCAACACTTTTTTTTTTTGGATCAAAGGGTGTACCAAATATCATCGTAAGCAAGGCATTTCCATTTTATATACGTTTATGTGCAAGAGAGATATGATAGAAAATATATATGAAAAATGTGCATTCTTCAGATGTGCTTATAGGCACAATGAGGTAAACTTACGATCTATGCCAAATACAGAAATTTAACAAGTAGATGATGAACTTCTTTAGTAGCGTGTTAATACTAGGACAAGAAAAAAAGTAGCGCGGAAATCAACATAGGCTGAACGAGCCTTCCCGATTCGTCTCGTGGCCAGATTCCATTCTGAGTCGGGTTCCCATGGAAGCAGAGAGCCGGGCTGCAGGCTTCTGCCTTTTCCACATTATAGATCGAGATTGACATCCAGCCCCGCAGAACCACAGCAATCTATCCGATCAGACCTTCTATCGTGGCTTCCACCATGACGTACACGGATGTGTGGACGTGTGGTATGAACCATAAGGAGGCCGGGAACGGCAAAGAGCGATCCCCCACCACAACCATAAGGCGGAGACGCGGTGGCGTTTCTGGACCTGGAGAAGACAGACGGCGAATCGGTCATATCTTTTCTAGGGCAAGAGGTGCATACGATTCTTCTGGAACAGCACAAGAAGGAGGGGTGTTCTTCTGGAGCAGCACAAGGAAGAACATGCAAAGAGCAAGAGCAGGCGTCCAGACTATACCGAATCTGATGAGGAGTTTATGCTTGACCTGGAACCATTTGATCTTATGCGTATCTAAACGAGTGGAGGCGCTCTGATATGTTATTGATCCATCAATGTCCATCTATTATGTTATTGATATTATGCGTATCTAAACGAGAGGAGTGTATGCTAATTAAGTTGGGCACTGATAGGAAGCAAGCATAATTTTTCATTTTTTACTTTCAATATTTATGTTGGTATATGTGCAACCGCCATTTGCACGCTACGTTGTATCAAGATTATATATGCTCCTCTATGTTTAAACTCAGGATTTTTGTTTACTTTATCTATAGTTTTGGTACTGTGATCTATGCTAAGTTTAGTACCGATGAGTATAATTTGTCCACTTGCTGTTACAATTGCTGTATAAGCAACTTGGTGGCCGTCCTTGTCGTTTCTGAGTTTTATCCATTTTTTCTCTACCCGAATGGCACAGA